>JAODAL010020798.1:0-68582 GCA_025379985.1 Phyllomedusa bahiana
TAAATGGAATAGTTTTTGGAAAGTCTCTTTTTTTAAAAAACGGCAAATCACAAAATATTCTCAAAACCCCCTAACAAAACAAATTGCTGGATTCAAAATTTAAATGCAAGGGGTTTTCAACAAATCGGACAAAAAAGTCAAAAAAACACTATTGTTTTGTTTTGTATAATAAAAAGGTTTTTTTTTGCACCTTTTAAATTCACCCGTGGTGAAAATAGAATTGCTGTTTAAGATTTACGAGATGCTGCGTCAATGAACAGTGCTGGGGCGCAAAAGTCAAAAAACCGTAATGTTTGTTTTGATATAATAAAAGGTATTTTTCCCTTTCAAAAACCTGTGGGAAAATTTTAAATTTTGTTTTTAAAATTTACGTAGTGCTGGTCAATGAACATGTGGGTGCGCAAAAATAAAAAAAACACGTAACTGTTATTTTTGATATAAAAAAGGTATTTTTTGCACCTTTCAAATTTACCTGTGGGGGAAAATAAAATTTCTGTTTTAAAAATTTGTAGATGCTGCGTCAATGAACGGCTGGGGGGCGCAAAATAAAAAAAAAAACGTAACTGTTTGTTTGATAAATAAAGCTATTTTTTTTCACCTTTAATTTACCCTTGGGGGAATAAGAAAATTTTGTTTTTAAAATTTACGTAGATGCTGGTCAATGAACAGTCCTGGGTGCGCAAAAGTCAAAAAAACCGTAACTGTTTTTGTTTTTTATAAACGGTTTTTTTGCACCTTTAAAACCGGGTGAAAAAAGAATTGTGTTTTTTAAAATTTACTTGATGCTGCGTTTAATGAACAGTCTGGGTCGCAAAAGTCAAAAAACACGTAACTGTTATGTTTTTAATAATAAACGGTTTTTTTGCCCTTTCATTTTCCTGTGGGGAATATGAATTGCTGTTTTAAGATTTCTGTGCTGCGTCAAGAACATGCTGGGTGCGCAAAAATCAAAAAACCGTAATGGGTTTTGTTTTTGATATAAAAACGGTATTTTTTGCACCTTTTAATTCACCGTGGGGAATAAGAATTGCGTTTTAAGATTTTGTGATGCTGCTCAAGAACGTGCGGGTGCGCAAAAGTCAAAAAAAACCCGGAACTGTTTATTTTTTATATAATAAACGGTATTTTTTGCACCTTTAAAATTTACCCGTGGTGAAAAATTTGAATTGCTGTTTTAAGATTTACGTGATGCTGGTCAATGAACAGGGGGGTGGGTGCGCAAAAATCAAAAAACACGTAACTGTTATGTTTTTGATATAATAAACGGGGTTTTCGGTAATTTTTTTGCCACCTTTCAATTCACTGTGGTGAATTATGAATTGCTGTTTAAGATTACGTAGATGGCTGCGTTCAAGAACAGTGCTGGGTGCGCAAAAAGTCAAAAAAACACGTAAACTGTGATTTTTTCGTACGATACACGGTATTTTTGGAAACATACAACTGTGCTGTCTACATGATTGCTGGATTGTAATATTTTAATGCAAGGTGGATTTTTATATCAACAGTCAAGGTGTATATGGGTAAAATTGAACAACTATCAGAATGTTATATGATAATAAAAGTGGGAGTTTTGCAGCTAACAAAGAGACCTGCAGTTACTAGAAATGATGTGTATCCAATATAAGTTCAGGAATGCCAATATCCAGGAAAAATTTTCAATAGCAAACAGTTAATAATAAATTTTCCACTACAATGTCTACACTAAGTCTTGGTGAACTTTATCCAGTGTTCTTTATAGATAAGGCTGTCTGTGTTCGCCTGCGGGGGACCCCTCCCCCCGCTCACCGCCGAGAATTTACAGCGGTAGATGTGCTTTTAAAATTCTCTAGCTAAGTACATATAAAATCTCCCTCAAATCTCTAATCTAACTAAATATGGAAAGGATCACAGCTAATAGTAGAGGGTTTACTCTGTGCAGAAATAGACTAATATCGCTGAGCTGTTTGGCAACAGGCAGAGCGCGGTCCTATCCCTATGGAGAAGCTGAGAGCATGAGGATGAAAACCAGGAAACGCTGTTCTATGTATAACGAGGGTCATGTGCATTTTTCCAGCCAATCGCAACCATACACATCCCCAGTCATGACGTTCGCACACACATCTCACCCCTGCTCTATTCTGTATTATTTGCTGGCGCCAAAATTACAGAAAGCGCCCGAAAAGAATTTTAACCTTAATTATCGCATGATCTGGAAAAATTCGATCACCATTAAAAACCTTGCAAGATTTAACTTTGTCGATAAAAATCGCTCAACACTAATAGCAAACTCTGGATCGCTGTTCTGTTCCTGGTACCAGCTTCTCATTCCTCCCTGCCCATTGGTCCTACGAGGAAATGATAACTATGCGTGGGGAGGGTTTGCATATTTAAAAATATGAAATTCGGGTGTGATGTACGGTTATTCCATAATTCTTTATGGCACTTCGGCACCGAGTGTCTGCCAAATCTCCTTTGATGCTTTGCCTCTTGGAGTAGATGTCTATCCTGGCCCTGGCCAAGGTGCTAACAAAATTATTGAGAAGCCTTTGAGGCGCAATTCCCTGCTGGGCTGCTTCCCTATCTGGATTGGGAGCTGACAGGCCTTGCATCTAAATTAAGGGAATTTGGCTATTGTTTAATTGAGTGGTTCCTCAATTACATGTGTTGAGCAGTGGGGGAGCTTAGGTGACGTTCTGAATCCTGCAATATGACTGGGGAGTGACTTTTGTCATATTCCTCACAGTTGTGGCAAAGTGTATTGCAGGATTAGGTTTTAAAATAACGTGAATGGAAGGAGTATGGCACAACTTCTAACCTACCAAGACATGGCCATCCACCTGAACTGACTGCCCAGACAAGTAGAGCACTAATTAGAGAAGCAGCCAAGACACCCATGGTCAGTCTGGAGAAGCTGCAGATATCCGCAGCCCAAGTGGGAGAATTTGTCCATGGGACTTCTATTAGTCGTATACTTTACAAATCTGGTTTGTGCCACGGATAAAACAACTGCTGCCCACGAACCTTTGCCTGGGAACAGGCACCGGGGGCAACCTGCCATGAGTAAAAAAAAAACTACTGTTGTGGGCACAGCCCAGTCACGTCACCAGTGTCAGGCAGAAGAGCAAGGTGTTTGGCAGGGAAGCTAGGAGAAGTCAGTATTATTATTGTTATTATTTGTTTCATTGGCGTTTTATAAACTTACCTACCTACCTATGGAGGACTCTTTAATACCTGCCTATCTATGGAGGGGACCTATATATGTGCTTAACTATGGAGGTGACTTATATACCTACCCAAGGACGAGATTTATATACCTACTTAATTATGAAGGGTTCTTATATACCTTCCTAACTATGGATGGCACTTATATACCTACCTAACTATGGAGGAGGCTTATATACATACCTACCTAAGAAGGGGACCTATTTACCCGGATACCTATCTAAGAAGGGAATCTATACACATACCTACCTAAAGAGGTGACCTACATATCTACCTTCTGAGGGGATGTATATAAATACCTACCGTCCAAGGGGGCCTATATATTTATTTAATATGAAAACACACAAAAATGATGGGGAATAAAGGTTTCATTAACCTATTTCCTGCACCCCTTAAAGGTAATGGCTGTGGCTGATCTTCTAGGGGTGCAGGAGACGGAGTTCAGGCTGCATACTATATCCTAAGGGGGCGTGCACAATCTCCACAGGGTTGTTTCTCTTTTTTTTCCCCAGGAAATTGTGCCTGTAATCTGTGGCTCATACACTCTTGCAAAATACAGTCCCTACCAATTATCCCCTAACCCCCCACCGCTGACTACCACCACATGAGGAGTTTGTATAGAAATAGGGAACAGGTAAGGAGCCACTGGAAATGTGAGGATTCAAAGATGTGTGTGGTAAATTCTGCAGAGACGAGTCGTGGTCGGGAGACGTCATCATGCCGCTCTGGGCTGAAAGGAAAAAAAACAAGGGAAGATGACTACTCTGATCAGAAAAAACGTCACCAGTGAGTCACTGGCTGTAACTACACTATAATTACTTATATGTCTGTAGAGCCTGTGTAGAACTGGTAGTCACTCTCATGTGGTCATGTTCTTGTAGTATTATTTAGCCCTTGGGTAGTGGTAGAATTGGAATCGATGGTCTTGATATTGTGGGATTTTTTTAGAACAAGTATGACGGTAATAAGGATGGTATACTTGCTACATGCATAGGTGTATTATTTGGTGACTGTATTATTTAGAGGTATTACAATATTATACATACAGTAAATGAGTGAATTTGAAAGGGAAATTTGTCAGCATTGATTTTCATTACACAGTGCTGAGGTGATGGACTATATCTATCTGGAATATGTGTAAGTGAAAAGGAACATACTTTTTTTTCTCTCCATAAAAATACATGCCACAGTTTACAATGTGACATGAAAAATGCTGTGTGAACTTAGCCCTTCTGAGTAAACTGTAACAAAGAGGGCTTGGGCTCCAGATGTTTTTGGACCCTAGCAACACCCCTATTAATAGCAGAGTGACAAGAAAAAAAGCCCCATTTGAAAGCAAGCCATAAGAAATCCCATTTGCAGTTTGCAAAAAGTTATGTAGGGGACACAGCAAGCAAGCGGAAGAAGGTGCTCTGTTCAAATTGAACCTATTGACCTAAATGCCAAGTACTATGTGTGGAGGAAAGCCAACACTGTACATCACTCTGAAACCACCATCCCCACTGTGAAGCATGGTGGTGGCAGCATCATGCTGTGGGGATATTTTGCATTAGCAAGGACGGGAAAGCTGGTTCAGAGATGATAGGAAGATGGATGGAGCTAAATACAGGGCACTCCTGGAGGAAAACCTGTTAGAGGCAGCAACAGACTTGAGACTGGGGCGTAGGTTCACTTTTCTGCAGGACAATGACATAAAGCATTACAGTTAAAGCTACAATGGAAAGGTTTACATCAAAGCATACTCGTGTTAAAATGGTCCAGTCCAAGTCCAGACCTAAATCCCATTGAGAATCTGTGGTACGACTTGAAAATTGCTGTGCATAAATGTTTGCCAACTAATTTAACTGAGCTAGAGCAATTTTGCAAAGAAGAATGGGCACAATTTCCAGCCTATTGATGTGCAAAGCTGGTAGAGACTCAGGGGGGCTAAATACATAACCATGCAACACTTTTCAGTTTTTTAATTCGCAAAAATTTGGAAAAGCACATATCTTAACACTTCACAAAAAACACAAATAATTGCTACTTTTTGCTGCTCTATCACATAAAATATCAATAAAATACATTTGTCACGGGTGGTCCTGCGAACTTCGTCCCGGTTCGCAGGCACACCCATGTTCCCCTGGAGCAGGCACCGCTGCCCGGCATGCTTCGGCAGCCAGGGCCGCGCTCACTCAAAACTGCCGGGTCCCTGCCTTCTTACCCGGCTGCGCTCCTACTGCGGCTCCAGTCTCCCAGCGTGCGCGCCCTGCTTCTTAGGTGCGCCGCGCACGGCCGGCTCTGTGAAATTTAAAGGTACCATGCACCGGTAATTGGGGTAATGCCGTGGTCCTGCCCTTATTTAAGCCTGCCCCATTCTTGAGTCTAGTGCCGAATCTTTACTTCCCATTTGCCTATAGCGAAAGCGTTCCTTGAGACTCGTCTGTCTTTAACGTTGTTTTCTTTTTGTACCGTACCCGTCCAGCTTCCCATCCTCGACACGAACCTCTGCCGCATGTCCTGACTAATGCCTGTCCCCAATCGTCTACAGTCTAGCAATTCTTGTTACACACGTTAACCTTGGCTTGCCACAGCAAGCAAGTCACGACAGTGGAAAGCGACCCTGGCAGTTTCACGCGCACAGCAAGTCCATCTCACTTTGCAGCGGGCTCTGGTGAAAACCAGGTGCTACTTCGATTCCGCTCCCTGGTGTGGCTTACGCCATCGCTTGCAGTGGTCTAGCGGATCCACTACCACTGTCCGTGACAACATTTAGGTTTGTGGCTGTAACATTTAAAAATGAGGAACAGTTCAGGGGTAATACTTTTTGCAACCCACTGTATATGGGGAAGTAAAGGATTAACTGAGAGGCAGAAAAAGAGAGAAAGAGAGAGAGATGTCACAGCAGGTGGGATGAGACTGAGACCAGTTATAGGGAGTTGAAAAGAGTTCTTCTAATATGGTTAGAGTGTCACAGACAAGAAGAGTTGGGATCAGTTAGTTGATGTACCCACACGTGTGCCGTACCAGTGTATCAAGTATCAAGAGCAGAGGTGTAACTTTGGTTTAAAAAGTGGGGGGGGGACCAATTTTCCCTCTCATCTCCTATCTTCCTATCCCTCCCTCCCTTCTTCACTTGCCTTCCCTTTCACTTCCCCTCCCTTCCCTTCTCTCCCTGCAGTGAAGCGGCCCCCGCTAACACAGCTGTGCTGTGAGCTCCCCCGGCAGGTCCAGGCAGAGTCCTTATGACAAACACTTTTGGTGCAATCCGTAAGGTTATGAGTGGCTCTCTAATTACTGAAGTTTAGAGCTGGGACAAAAAGCAGCCCTGGCAATGAGGCCAAACCAACCCATCTATAATATTACCCCTCTAGATGGAAATAAAAAATGCAGCAAATTTTGCTTAACCCCTCCCATCCCCCATCACAACTCCATTAAATTTGTAATACCACACACAGATTGGGAAATAAAAGAAGCCCAATCTCACTGTACCTCTGGGAATCACTTATGTCACATACTGTACCCCAACATTTCTTTTATTGCATACCATGCACCAGAAGTGACATCACTCACTGCACCCCAGAAATGAATTATATTACACATGGCAGCCACAGAAAATACATTACTAAACTTAAAATTAGAAATGATTGCACGTTGTATACTAAAGAAATAATAGAATTCACTGTACCCCAAAAACTTATTATTATTATTATTATTATAAGCTGAACCCTAGAAATGAATTACATTACTCACTGTACTTCAAAGATTACATTACACATTGTACCCCACAGCTTACATTACCCACTGTACCCCAAAGATTACATTACACCATAATCCAGAGATTACTACATTACACACCCATACACAAGATATTTCATTTCTCATGTACCCAGGATTAGTTTACCACACTGTACCCCCAGATATTTACTGCATTATTCACCATACCCCAGAGATTACATTACAAACTGTACAACAGAGAATATATTTACACCTACCCACGGAGGTTATTACATTAACACTGCTACCCAGACTACATTACACCATACCCCAGAGATTATTACATTACACACTGTACCCCAGAGACTACATTAGACAAGGTACTCCAGAAATTGTGTGTGTATATATACACATATTGAACACAGACACTACACACTAAGGGTATGTTCACACGGCATAATTGTGGCGCGTACAGTATGCGCTGCAATACGCCGGGTGATTTGGGAGTCGTGCTTATCAGCACATACTCCCGAAGCAGCCTGCCGGTCCCATAGACACTCATTGCTCATGGCGCATAATCGCTGCGAATAATTAATATGTCACTTATCTCCCCACGCGTATTGTGCGCACAGGGGGATGAGGCATAATCCACAGTTCTCTGTGAGAGCTATGGATTACCGTAATTGCGGGGCGCATTTTGCCCATATTAAGCGCAAATACGTGGCGAAATAGGCCCGCATTTACGTTGCAAAATAAACCGTGTGAGCATACCCTTAGGGTGGGTTAACATGACGGTTTTTCAGCACTCACCATGTCATTTGCTTGTTGAAAATTCGGCACTTGCAAACACAGAATTCCAACAAGCAAGCGACCCAGGCTGCCCGCGGCTGCTGTTAGTGCATAAAACATCTCGAAGAATTCTGTGTAGCACAACACCACACTTTTTTAGACTCTTATTTCTCCTTTAACAGAGGCGCTGATAGTACTATGCCAAATACTCAAATTAAAAATCAGTGTCATCTAAACAACGACACTGATTTTACATAGGGTATAATGTAAATTCCTGTCCTGTTTCTGTCAGATTGGATGTCGGTTCCGAAGCGTTGTAAGTGTGGTAGGGAGAGTGGTGGGTCTGCAGCATCACTGAATCCGTCCCCATTAATTTTTTTTTTCCCAGCGCGTAGGTGCTGGGATGACGTGAATGGCTAGACACATGGTGTACAGTATTATATACACATCTCACATATACGAGTACATATCTACTCACATGCACAACAAAGCTGGCACCTGTCCCTCCTACCAGTCTACTGCTGTCTGGTGCAATTGGCATTTGGCAAGAGTTCTTTTCCTATCTGATGAGGGCTGGAGACATAGGGAAGTGGTGTATACGAAAAGGAGGGAAAGATACAAGCCCAGATACAGAATGTGATGGACTGTTGAGCAGCATTTCTGATATGGGAAGCAGCCATGCTGACTCCTGCTCTAACAATCACACTGCTCTCACTCTGTACTGACACTTGAGGCTGCTACCTACTCTGTCCCTCCAAGATGCATAGAAATATAGGAGACAAAGGGTTAACTTCTTCCTCCTCTGTTCTCTGCTGATTATTTTTATTGAAGTGGCTAAAAAGTGGGGGGACCGTCCCCCACCCAGAAAAAAGTGGTGGGGACCAGTGCCCTCTATACCCCCCTAAAATTAAACCTATGATCATGAGTGTAACATGCTACAAGTGCCATGAGTAAACCCTGCAAGATCCCAAAGCAACCTAACATTGTTAGGCCTGACATCCACATTCACCCATTAGCCAGGTGTGAACACCTGCCTTTACCTGAGATCTGAATCCATTCACCATCTACCTCCACTGCACACACCACTCAACACACCGCTCTAAGTTTAAGAACTCTACTGCTCTAATGATTCATGTTTTAGACCTCAGTCACATTTCTGTGTCGAAATATGGGTCAATGATTGATGCATAATACAGACCGAATTTTTTTTATTTTTTACAATTGTTCCATTTCTGGTTCCTTACAGCATTTGTTATAAGTTGTCAGTTTTTCTTCCTAATTTGTTCCATTTATTGTTGTCGAATTAACTTCTAATCTATTTTTAAGGGTATATAGCTAGAGCTTTGTAACTGCAATACTCCATACCAGTATATATTAATTTGTAAAACAGACACACATTTCTGTCACAGAAATACTCTGGCTGATTATAGTAGCTATGCAGGGAGCTGTGCTTGCATAGTCTTCTAGTATACTGTCATAACAGTATGTTCAAGCACACCATAGCAACTCTAGTAAATAGACATGCTGCTTCAAGGGCTTACATTTAACCATTCAAAATTACCATTCAACCCAATAAAGGCCGGCTGTCTGTCAAAGGTTAAATTCCATAAAACACATATTTTATCCCAAACACGTGTCTGTCTGCCAAGTCCTGGGGGTCTTGACGGCAAAGTTCAGAAGGAGGACAGGATTACTGTAACTATCAGAAACTAGGGTTTCTGGCACAATTTATGTATCTACAGACATGTAATAGTGGGTTCATGGTGGCTAAAGGCTGAAATATATGTAAGTTTTATGTATGACAACATCTATCAGAGACATAGTAACTCTAAACTTCTGGTCGCCAACACAAAATCTATAACGGGGCCCCTTAACCACTATGTGATATAGATTCTTACAGTTGAAACCAGAAGTTTACATACACTATATAAAAAGACACATCTGCATGTTTTTCTTTCTGACACGAAATCAGAATAAACCTTACCCGTTTTAGGTCAATTAGGAACCAAAATTATTTATATTTGCCAAATACCAGAATAATGAGGGAGAAAGAAATTTTTAAGGCATTTCTATTACTTTCTGCAAAGTCAAAAGTTTACATACAAAACACTGACTTGGATATCCTTAGGCTATGTTCACACGGCTTATTTCCGGGCGTATTTACGTCCTGAAATACGTTTCAAATACGTGTCACAAAATGTAGCGCGTATTTCGTGTCGTAAATACAATCCACATTCTTTACTATGGGGATTTACGTTGCAAAATACGCCTTAATAAGTGACAGGGGACTTAATTTACGCTTCGTATTTACAGACGTATCTACGAACGCAAATTACGTCGCGAAAAATACGCCTCGATGCTGAAACGATGGAGGCGTATTTTACATTGGAATTCAATGCTAATCAATTGTTCATTATTTGAAACGTATTTCCAGGACGTTTCTTAGGATGTAATTAGTCCATAAAATAAGCCCTAAATAAGCCTGTGGAAAATTAGCCTTAATACACTTTTAAACCAGTGTTTGGCAGTATGCTTCGGGTAATTGAGTGTTTGGAAGACCTATTCCCACCCAAGCTTCAACTTCCTAGATGATGTCTTGAGATGTTGCTTCAGTATTACCACATAATTTTCTTTCCTCATGATGCCATCTATTTTGTGAAGTGCACCAGTCCCTCCTACAGAAAAACTACCCCACAACATGATGCTACCACCCCAATGTTTCACAGTTCTTAGTCTTCAAAGCTTCTCCCTTTTTCCTCCAAACGTAAAGATGGTCATTATGGCTACACATTAAATTTTAGTTTCGTCAGACCACAGGTCTCCACATTGTAGGTCTAGGTTCCTGTGTGCATTCGCAAACATTAATCTGACTTTTATAAGTTTCTTTTAGACAAATGTCTTCTTCCTGGCAGAGTGGCCTTTCAGCCCATGTTGATACAGTACTCGTTTCACTGTGGATAATAACACAATCTTACCAGCTTCCGCCAGCATCTTCATATGGTCTTTTGCTTTTGTTCTTGGGTTGATATGCACATGTCCGACCCAAGCGCATTCATCTCTGAGACACAGAACCTGTCTCCTGCCTGAACGATATGATGACTGGACATTGTTTGTACAGATGAATGAGGTATCTTCAGGTATCTGGAAATTCCACCCAAGGATGATCCAGACTTGTGCAAGTCCACAGTTTTCTTCCCGATATATTGACAGATTTCTTTAGACTTTCCCATGATGTTACACACAGAACCATTGTGTTTCTGGTATGCATAAAAATACATCCACAGGTGTGTCTCTAATTAACCCAGATGTTGCCAATAAACCTATCAGAAGCTTCCAAAGACATGACATCATCATATTGGCTGTCCTAAATTGTTTAAAGGCAGAGTAATCCTAGTGTATGTAAACTTTTGACTTTGCCTTAAAAATTCCTTTTCTCTCATTCTTGCATTTGACAAATATAAATAATTTTGGCAATCCTAATTGACCTAAAACAGGTAAAGTTTATTCTGATTTCATGTCAGATAGTGAGAACAACATGCATATGTGTCTTTTTATATAGTGTATGTAAACTACTGGTTTCAACGGTACATGGCATAGAGGCTTTTTGGCCCTCATGTAACAGGACTGGTTGAAGAAGGTCTGCATAGCAATTGGCCCATGTGGCTGAATGCAGCCTACCAATCAACTTCTAGTGGCCTACAAACTGGATAACAAAAGGCAGGGTCTTGTGCAAAGCTTGTTCCAAAATGGCAGAGCAGAGAGAGGTGGCTGGTAACTAAGAAAGCCTTTTTCCAAATGCATTCGTCTTTTGATGTTACCTCGGTCAGTAGATAAGAGAGATTTTATTTGCTCTGAGTGCACTCAGGTTTCTCTGGTTACCATCCTGCTCTACCTTCCTGATTAGACAGAGAGCATCACCATGATCACCATCACCAGGATGGAAGGCAGCTTGAGAACAGAGTGTGTTATCTCTATCAAACAAAGGAGATTACTTTTTATTGTTTACTCCTGCCTTCTCCACTATAGATTACATCTCCTGAACTCAATGCCAGTGCAATCAGAAGAGCTGGAAATACTGAGCTGATATGCTCATCACTGTCATAGAACCACCCACAGTATGCCCAGGAAGAGTGAGGGAGTGTGAATTTGAAGCTGCCTGTGTCTCTGTGAAACAGCATAGTGAGACAATACCTTTAAGGTTGGTAAAGCTTGCTGAGGGTGGAAGGTCTCATCTCACCTTTGTTCACAGTCTGAATACAATTTGATTTCCTTTCACTGATACAGTAATGTGAGGTGGCAATTCATACATGTGGCCCTTTCTACCACAATTTATGGGTGAAATTGTGACAACAACTCCCTTATCCTTCAAGACATGGGGAATCTCATCTTCTCTATTTGATAGACTTTTCAAAGAGCCATTATGAGGCCCCTCTATTTCTGAGAGGCATTATAATATGTCAATTATGGGCCTTGTACCACAGTTACTGAACAGCTCTCTTTATGAAGTCTTGTTTCCATACAGATTCAGGTTGTGTAGGAAAATAATATGTAATTGTAGATTGTGGTCCCAGTACAGAAAACTTTGGGAGACATGTCCGAAAAATGGCATATCCATGCCAGTTTTAGGCGCATTAAATCAGTGTAAAGTGCGCCTGAAAGTCCGATACTTTCTAAAAATTGGCGTCAGGTATACCCTGCATAGATTACTTAATGCGCCTAAAATGGCACATTGTATCAAAAAAGGGGCATCGTATCAAAAAAGGGCGCATCATATCAAAAAAATGGGCATTGCTCAACTCGCGGCACATGGCATACCATTGGTAGTATATGGTATGCATCTATCGAAGGCTCATTGCCCGACGGGGACGCTTAACATATGTAAGGCGCCTGATTAAGCGCATTTTGAGACGGGGGCGCACAGTGCACCCTATTTAGGCGCATTACAAAGTGTCGTACCCGGCGTATAATGCGCCTAGTTTTGGTGTACGACAGTTCATTTACAACAAGAATAATGGCATAAAAAGTGGGTTTGCAGCAAAATAGACCCAAAAAACAGCATCGCGTGTTGGGACAATTTCGCGCCTTGTATATATTAACATTGCTAATATCTCTAGTCAGAGCCAACCAGTTTGTATTTTAGGAAAGATGGAAAGCATCTAGTGTTGAGTCGGATTATTAGTCGACAAAGTACTGAAATCGGTGCACAGTTTTTATGTTGATCGAAATTTTTTAGAATCCTAGGCGATAGCATCTCTCACGGAGTCATAAAATTCGATGGGCTATCAACAGAGGCTCAACACACACACCGCCATTCTTCGGCGCTTCCATGTCATTTTTGGCGGCCAGCAAATCAGCTTACAGAATAGAGCAGGGTGAGATGTGTGTGCGACGTCATGACTGGGGATTGGTACTGAGGTTGCGATTACCATAGGACATCGGATAACACAATCACATGCCCGCGCGATCCACTGGTCTCCGCCTTAAACCATTCACGAACATGGCACCCCACTACATCCTGTTCAGCTCATGTGTCTCTCATCGCTCATAGCATAGGACGTGCGCTCTGGCCTGTGTCCAAACAGCTCACGAACAGATATTCTACATTTCTTCACCTAGAGAAAGCTCTACAATTTCTGCTGTCAGATCCTCTACGCACCTTAGGTTAGTGCATCAGACGATTGGAACCAGATTTTACGTAGTTAGAGCAGACAGAATTTACAAAGGAAGCATCAAACCGGCTGTAGCAGCACCTGCGCGAAAGCCGCCGTCGTGGGGAGAGGGGGGACCCCGGGCGGAACCACAGACAAGACTCTATAAAGCATACAAGGATAAAGTTCACCAATACTTAGTGTAGACATATCTGCACTGCAATAGGCTTTATTATTAACAGTTTTTTCCTATATTGAAATACTCTCCCTGGATTATTGGGCAGACAACCTGAACTATCTATTAGGAATTGCACAAGTCTTTCTAGTAAGCTGGCAGGTCTCTTGTTAGGTTGCAAAACTCCAACTTTAAATTATCAGTGATACATTTTCAGATAGGTTGTTCATTTTCAATTTTGGTTGCCCATTCCAGACCTTTGTTGATATATCCACCGTTGCAGTTAAATTAGAAACCAGCAATTTTCTGTAGTCAGCACAAGGTTGATAGTGCCAAAAATACCTTGTATTATCCGAATACATTCAGTATACGTGTTTTTTTTTACTTTGTCGCACTACAAGCTTTGTTCATCTGAGGCACCTTGCACTTAAATGTGAATAACTGCAATTTTGTAGTCAACCACAGGTGGAATTGATAGGTGCCCAAAAAATACCCTTTTATTATCACGGAATACATTACAATCTACGTGTTTTTTGACTTTGGCGCACTACAGCTTGTTCATTGAGGCACCTTGCACTTAAATGTGAATACAGCAATTTTGTAGTCACCACAGTGAATTGAAGGTGCCAAAAATAGCCTTGTATTATCCGAATACATTTTCAGATACGTGTTTTTTTTTCACTTGGCAACAGGCCAGCTTGTTGATATATTCTACTTTGCAGTTAAATGTTGAATACAACAATTTTGTTTTATTTGAGAGGATGTGAGAATAGCTGTGATTCTGCCGTCTTTTAATAAAACTTTCCAAAACTCTCCATCCTTCTCAAATTTTTTATCTTTCTGAACATGGAACGAAATGCGGGTGTTTAAGCGAGCAAAGAGGGGGGTCGGACATGGAGGAAGAGGTACGAGAGAATGTGCACCTTCCAGTGCATGGCCGCAACATGCAGTCCCAGTCGGATCGTCGGTTTGCAGACCGTCCAGGCCTGTCAACGCTGGGTCAGGGCCCTGTTAATCTCAGTACGAACAGCGTACGCCAATCTGTCCCTTCAGTGGTTAATGCAACCTGCCATCCAGCAGTCTTACCTCCTCGTCCTCCAGTCACGGCCACAAATGTCGACATCACATCATCAGCATCCGTCCAACATGAGCAGCCCAGAATGTCAACCATCGTGTACCCACACTGTGGATAATCCATTTTCTCAACAACTCTTTGATGACAAAATGCAGTTTGGGTCATAAGGCATGTCAAAATACAAGAGGCAAAAGAGGATGATTTTCTCTGCTCTGACGCCCAGTTACTGATGGCCATCAGAGAGGAGACGGAAGCCGGTCCCCTCCCCCCAATCGGCAAAAATCCCAGTGGTCGGGCAACGCCTTGCAATCACCTCTAGCTTGTAGCCTCGCAGCTCTCCTTGATGCAGAATGTCAGGACGACGAAGTCACCTGTGTTGATGATTGATGATGACGAAATTGCGGATCCAACGTGGTCCTTTTCAGCATAATTTGCTTGCGAGCGCCTTTATCACTGGACGAGGAGGAAGACGATGGGTAGTGTCCATACGGGTTTCCGCCTCAAAAAGAGAGATGGCGGTCGCAGAAGTCCGCTGATATGATTCCGACCAGCACGTTCAGCGCAAGACCCCGCTCCACGCTTAATCGCCGTCCAAAAAGGTCATGACCTCTCAAGCCTGGGCCTTATATGAGCAAGACCTACTGATTCACCCAGCGATGTTATATCCCCATTGCCGTAAAAGCATAGGTAGAGCAAGAACCTTAGGTGGTTGAACCCCCGCCAACATGGTCTAGTCACAGTGCAGCGAATGCATGATTGAATGGAGGCAACACTTGCAAAAAAGGCCAACCGCGACGCCGCCTCCAACCACTGTCACAAGAAACCCTCTGTCTCCGCCTCCTCCTCCGGCCACCCACCAAGCGTTTTCCTCGGCTGGCCCATGTCTCTCAAGTCATGATCAGTGACCAACCATCCGCTTCAGCCTCCACCATCGTCCGAGAACCATCACAGCACCACCAGAGGACCCATCCTCCACCCTTCTCCTCCTAGCCATTTGATGACCTGCACGGCCGTACAGCGGCCATCTAGCAGCCAGCCTTCTGTCTTCCAGGTTTTTGGAGCAGAAAAACACTTTAACAAACCCAAACCATCCCAAAGCCAAAGAGCCTGAATGTCCGGCATTGCCAGGCTTTTGGCCTTGGAAAGTTGCCTTTCCGTTTGGTGGACCACAGATGTGTTCCGCCACATCATGGCCCTTGCCTGCCCCCAATTACCAGATTGCGAGCAGGCACTTTCTTTTGCAGAAAAGCCGTCCCTTCGCCCCAGCCAGCCACGTGTCAACTAAAATTTTAACGTCGTTGTCTGCATCTGGTGGCACGGAAAAGTCCCAATCAGACCACCGACACATGGACTATAGAGCACTAGCCAAGGCCCCTAATAGCTCTGTGAACAGCTCACTGGGTGATGCTGGTTTGGATGTCTTCTGGGGTGTGAGATGGCTCTCAGGCTCGGCGCATGCTCTTCAAAAACCGCAGGATCGGTGCAGGGTTCTTTCCCGCCAAGTCCTCTAGTTGGCATCACGTGCCCAGAGACCAGGCGTGTTTTGAATTCATCTGTCCTTGGAGACCGTCACCACACACAGGTCAGGAGCTGTGGACAGGCTCCTCCGCAACGAAGAGGGAAGCGCTGGCTGGGTGCCAAGAACCTTGTGCCAGCAAAGTGTGGTAGCGATAACGGCCGAAATCAGCTTGCCGCGCCTTAGAAGATCGGTAGGGGCGGAGCACATCCCTTTGCCTGGCACATGTCATGAACCTTGTCGTCCAGAAATATCTAAAGAGCTACCCTGGTCTGACTGCCTGCTGAGGAAGGCTCGAAGTTCTAAGTTCGCACTTCCTCCAATCGCACCCTGCATCGTCCCGCCTGTGGTCTGCATGCAGTGGTCAGCTTCGGCCTCCCCCGTCAACCGTACATGTTGACGTGGCAACACGCTGGAATTTCCACCCTCCACAGCTCCAGCGATTGTGGCAGCAGCGCAAATGCCCATTACGCAGTAACGAAGTGACACATGGCCTGACAGCATCGGTTCGGACCTCGGGGTGTTGAGCCACCGAGAGTTGAGGCAGGTGAAAGATCTCTGACCAATCCTTGCCAGCTTGAAAGAAGCCACCAAAATATGTGCAGTGCGGACGATGCCCTTGTCAGCATGAGCATTGTTGTGATCTTAGTTCTGGAACGATCGTTGGACACTCTGAAACAACATGTCCCGCAAGTCGGTCGGGAGGAGACGGACACAGATGCGTACACGGAGCCCTATCTCTCCGTACGAATCCACAAGCCCGACAGATTCCTCAATTTTATCGTTCTTCATTAGGCAGTGGTTCGGGTCCAGGGCTATGCAGAGCAGCGCATCATCTCTCAGGGTGCATCATCCTGAGCAAGTCTAGGGCTAGTGTTGAAAGCTGTGCGGAAGGACAGCGGAGGAGGAAGGAGGAGGAGGATATTCCCCTTAGACAGACCGACGCTTACCGACGTGCCTGGAGGCCCTTGGCAAAAGGCGTTGGCGCGAATTTGAGCGGAGGAGGAAACTGAGGAAAGATCAGTTTTGCTTACTGCCCCTCGACCCAGAGGCTTGGGAAAGTCAAGGCCTCTCATCTCTCACATGACACTGCTTGGATGCTCCATTTCCATCCAACATAATCCCTCAAGCATTAAGGCCAACAAATGAACGAACATTAGCACTGGTTGGCCACCCTCCTGGATCCCTTCCCCCGGTAACAAAACAAAACTCAGAACTTTCCATCCAACCACACAAATAGAGATAAAATGCAGGAAATGGAGAACCTTTGCTGAGTGATCAATCTGGAGAACATCTTGTTGCGTCGTCGCTTCACGTTTCTTCAAATGTCACGGGTAGAACAACATCAGCGACGTGACAGCAGTAAGAGTGCCAAGTAGCTGTAGCGGGTCACACAGCAGGCAATGTGGCAGAACCTAATGGGTGACCTCCTGGCAAACTTTATTTACCACCTCACCAATGCGATGCAATGCAGGGCACACATCCAACACACAGAGACCCAGCTTAAGATCATGGTGCACGACTATCATGCGTCTCAACCAACCGATGATTTTGTGTTCCGGACCAATAGACTTTCTGGGTAAATCCAAAATGGGACGACATGCAGAGCGAGCTCGTCTTGCCACGCCATAGAGGTGTTGTCCTGCCCAGCAGCCAGCCGTCATAAATCTGAGCGGGAACCTTCAGCACAGCTGGAAGGGAGTCATTGACAGACAAATGCATCTGGCTTTCCACAGATTTAATGTGGATCGTTTGACTCTCATCAAGATGATCAGGCAATGGATCTCTGATGATGTTGTGGGCCCCAATTGCCGGGTCACCGATTAGGTTGCCGGTCTAATCTTCACATTCCACTTCAAACAGAAATTGTCCTTCTTGAAAAATGTTTTTAAAATGATCATTTCTTACTCGCAATTTTTATTCTCTTTATTTCCCAACAGTTCATTTGCTGGTTTTGCTGAGGAGGAACTGTAATCAAGATGATGTAAAAGACATGCCAAGGTTTCATGACAACACCTCGTATTATCATTTACTCACTTTATCTTTAGAAGTTTTCGCATTGTTCGAATGTTTTGAGGTCATGTTTCTGTGAGATACAGCTATAAATAAGTCCTTTGGAACAGGAAATGTGCTTTTAATTGGCATTTCTCCCTCACAATTTTTAATATCGCGGCTGAGAAAAGACATAATTTTATAATTTTTTGGCGGGCTCATGTAGCTGTGAGAACAGCAATATTTCCATGGTCCTTATGGAATAGAAATGTGGCTTTTAAGGTGGCATTCTCCCCCTCACAATTTTAATAGTGGCTGAGAAGTTGCATATTTACAAATTATTCTTTAGGGGTCATTGTTCTGTGAGTCGTGCATACAGCAATAATCATGGTCCTTTGGAACAGAAACTGTGGCTTCTAAGTGGCATATTCCTCCCACAATTTTTTACAGAGAGGCTTTGAAATGGCAGTACAGTACAACAGGTCCTATTATTAAAAAAATGTTGTATCCTAACAGACATTTGGTACTCTATTCACAATTGTCCAAATTGGCTCAAGGGTCCATGCATTGAATTTTTTGGGGCATATTTGCTGTGACATGCAGCTATACTACAGTCCTACTTATAAAAAAAAAATTGTTTTCTAACAGACATTTTGGTTCTTTATCAATTTGTCAAGAGCTGGCCAAGGGTGATGGTGCCTGTCAAAACAGGAATTTAGTAGGAACACTGTTAATGGACACATATGCAAATGACTTGTTTTTTGCAAGATCTTTTAAACATAGCTACAATACCCTGTAATTGAGACAACCCTTTTTAATTACAATTAAAAAAAGAGAAACAAAGACCATGGTGGGATCCATCCTATTGTTATAAAAATTTGTTTTCTAGAATTAAACTACTAAAAAACTTGCATGTCAAAATATCTGGTAAAAAAAAATTCTCTGAAAATTGTACAAGGGAGCGCAGTACAGGAGCGAAGCTTGACCAGATGGTACGGTTATTCATGGAGACACTGGAGTATGGAGCATCGCGGACAGAGAACAAAGTACAGAGACAATTACCTCCGAGCCAGCGATAGTAAAAAATAGAAATCACGAATGCTCCAAGAAAAAAGGCACCTGGTGGAACAGAGCGTTAACCAACACAGTATTTCCAAGTGAACTCAATTGTCCGCACATCATAGCGGAGGGGAAAGCGCTACCCAGGACAGGGACAGTAAAATGTCCCAGTGAAACTAAAATGGTGTGTTGAAAGACTCCTTTTTCCGGCACTGTTTTAATCTGTGTCATGCAGGTTTGGGGCCATGCTGTGGCCATACAGGGATAGTCTTGTCCAGTGAAACTAAAAATGGTGTTAAATACTCCTTTTTCCGGACTTTTAATCTGGGTCATGCAGGTTTGGGGCTCATTCTGTGGCCCTATAGGACAGGTTATATTCAATGTCCAGTGAAACTAAAATGGTGGTTGAAAGACTCTTTTATCCGCACTTTTTAATCTTGGGTCATGCAGGTTTGGGGCTCATGCTGTGGCCCAGGACAGGTAGTCAATGTCCAGTGAAACTAAAATGGTGGGTGAAAGACTCCTTTTTCCGCTAGCTTTTTAATCTGGTGAACATGCAGGTTTGGGGCCCATGCTGTGCCCCAGTACAGGCGTATAGTCATGCCCAGTAAACTAAAATGGCGGCGTTGAAAGACTACTCCTTTTTTCCGGCACTTTTTAAATGTTGGGGGTCAATGCAGGTTTGTGGGCTCAGCAGTGGCCCAGACAGGTATAGGTCAATGTCCAGTAAACTAAAAAAGTGTTCAAAGACTCCTTTTTCCGGCACTTTTATCTGGGGACATGCGGTTTGGGGCTATGCCTAGTGGACCAGGACAGGGGATAGTCAATGTCAGTTCAACTAAAATGTGTGGTTGAAAGACTCCTTTTTCCGGCACTTTTTTAAATCTGTGGGTCATGCAGGTTTGGGGCTCAGCTGCGTTCCAGGACAGGGGATATTCAATTCCAGTTCCAAGTAAAAATGATGGTCAATCATACTAGCCTTCTGGCACTTTTAATTTGTGTGGTTGATGCAGGTTTAAGGGTCATGCAGTGGTTACAAGACAGGGATAGTGATGGTCAGTAGATTTTTTTCTGTGGCTATTATGACGCTAAGTGTGGTGCCATAAGGATGTAGCACGTATCCATTTGCTGTTTGTGATTTTAATTCAGCTTCTCCAGCCCCTGTATTGGGTGTAAGAATGAAGGTGTTTGTTTGCTCTCCCATAGACCTTTAATGGTCATCGATCATTAATCTATCATCGACCATTCGAAATATCTTTGTCGATGATTGTCGAACTAATCACGATCCATGTCGGCCGATGTCCCGATGGCCAACGTAATCGCTCACAACACTAATAGCAACCAAAATATATACTAAACTAAAAAGAAAATTACAAAAGGTAGTCAAAGGTTAGCACAAAGTGGTATATCTTATTGGTATAGTTTGTTGTAATGTTATCCAGTACTCTAAATGGGTCTGGTAAGAATACGTGCAACTATATAAAGAGACACACGGGATTTACGTGTTTCATGTATGAAGCTGGCACACCAGAGCCTCTTGCACATAGGTCTTTCATGCATGATGACTAAGTATTAGATTCTTCTTAATTATTTTGTGCGGCAAGTATGATTTTTGGCATTAAGACACCAATTTTTATGCACATTATATTAGTGTAGAATGCGCCTGATTTATAAACCCGGTCTACAAATCAGGCGCATTCTAGCACATGAACGTCAATTCTGGCTCAGGTAAACCACTTGAAATTGGTTTACCTGTTCCAGCAGTAATGCGCTGGAATTTGAGCCTTGTTGCTGAACTATAAATCTAGAACTTCATACGGTTCTAGTGCGCCCCGCCTTCTGCACGCCCCCGGAAATCAGGCGCATTACAAACTGCCGCGGGCGCTCTGTAATGCGACTAATATTGGCGTACAGACCATTTTAAACTATAACATAGGTGGCTGGGCTAGACGTCGGGCTGAAAAGATGCCAGACTTCTGCCGCAGCCTCACTCATAGATGTCGCCCATAATGTCCATAGCTAGGATGTAAACGTTTAGCAATATTTTTTCGGTGAGGTATCCATATAGGCCTATATCACCTATATCATATCTTTAAAGTGCAATTAACATGTAACATTCATTTGTATGCTGAGTTCCATGTAGCACATTCAAATCACTGTGCGCATAATACTTTATTCTACTGATTGTACTTTTGTTGTTTCTTATAACAGAGGCCCATGGGCATACTTTGCATCCCCACACACCTACATCTCCACCTACCAAACTGAATGCAATGCTAATTAGATATCCATCAGTGGCCACACAGGACGCTCTCACATTTTTTCAATGTTCTTATCCTGAGGTCTATTTTACAGGTGCACCAATAACTCACACTGTAGGTGAAATCCACTGCTTGTAACTGCAAAGAGAAAACAGAGCCTCTTGCAATCTTACTGGCATCCAGCACAGCTGGGACATGAAATACCAGTAAATCTGTCTACCCAAAGGGGTGATTTGTCCACCTCTAGAACAAAGCAATGTGTTTATTATTTTCACATTTGGGAAGGAATGCAGGGAATGTAGTTCACTAACTGTAGACACATTTGTATGTTTATCTGCCTGTTTGTTTAAAGGGATTGTCCTTTTTCGGTTAAAGACTGGATACAATATAATTAAAGCATTGTTTGTGTATTCTCCAACTAGTTTAGGCTTGGACAACTGATGAAAAAAGTGCTTTTTGATCTATTATGATAAAAATAGTTTGTCTGTTTCTTTTTTTACTTTGGAGGTGTTTTCTCACCACATTAATCAGCTTTCGACATGTAGGCTAAGGTTAATAAAGACTATTGCCAAATGCAGTACTGTTCTGATTTTGCTTCTCTTCAGAGGAACAGATCTTATCTCCGTCTTTTGTTGACAAGTTTCCCTAGTAATCGCCATCTCTCTCTGCTCTTACAGGCAGAATCATTCCCTGTTGTGTCTCTTATCTGAAAGATGGGAGCTTATTTTCATTTTTTTACAAACAAGCGTTAACCGTTTAGAGCTCTGTTGCCTTGTGCACTACAGTTTACAAACCTTCTGCAGTAATTTCACTGTAACAGGATCAGTTTGGAATAGCAGAATTCATATGCCAATCACTGCTCTTGACCCGCCCACAGCCTAAACAGAAAGTATGAGTCTGAAGCTTCCTATGGCTCTGTAAAACCACAGAGTGAGAACACCCTTTTAAACAAACATTCTTGTTTTAACTCCATGTCAACATTAGGACCATAATTATATGCAGATTAATCTTGAAATATCTAAAAAAAAATCTTAAAGCATTTAAAGTTTTGTTTTTTATTCTGATACAGATCTTCAAATCTCATGCATATACATGGATTTAAATGAGTTTTCTCACCACACTGAGTAGATTAAACATGTAGGCAAAGGTAAATAAAGACTATTGCTGTTCTGATTTTGCAAATGAAGTGCTAGAGGAGATAACGAAGCTCTTATCTCCTGCTTGTGTACACAAGCTTCCCTAGGTTACTGGCCACTTCTCTCTGCTCTCGTTGCTCCAGCTGCCCTGTCCAACCATGGTGACTTCACTCCGTACTGTGTGTTATTTTCAGCACAGGAGCTTGTTTATCTATGTTAACCCCTGAAAAGGCCTTAAAGGAGTTGTCTCACCACATGCTTTCAGCCTACTTCAATGTGTCTGGCAGAATAGGATTTTTGAATTCAGGGGCGTGCTTCTTGTCTGCCTCTTCTCCTCCCCTTCCTCCTCCCCTCAGCACACAGACAGCTCTCCTCCTCGACTGCAGTAACTTCTATACTGCAGGGAGAGGGCAAGGGGTTTGCTGCCAGGTTAAACCCTGTGTGGGCCTGCCTAGATTTGCTGCTAAATGCTGAATCAGCTGCACTGTGGGGTGCTTCCCTCTTCCCCCACAGATAGGAGACAGGGAGAGGCGCCCATATATGGTTGGAGCCAGAGGTCTGTGGAAGCTGTGTAATGCTAATAGCAAAGCAGGGGGATGCAAGTGTTCCTATACCCCCTACTTAGCATACAAATCCTCCAGGACATCTCAAGCAACAACAAACAAACCCTGTCAAACAGAAAAAGGGCAGCTGTGAAGTGGGGTTACTTATAATTCACGATGTGTCACTAATACAGCAGAGCGGGAGGGATATGAACCATTCACATGCCCCCCTGAAACTGTTCTATTAGTATAGTCAAAGCTCCACAGACACATCATGATTATAGTAACACACTTCACTGCTGTCACATCCTACTGACCACAGATCAGCCTCACCTCTGCTCTCCTTAATCTGTGTAGAGAGCAGGAGGGAGAAGGCACACAGGGTTAATCCACCCAAACACAGAAGCCAGAGCCCTCCCCCTCCCTTCCCTACAGAAGCATACTGTGCGGGAGGGGCTCCGTGCTCCGACCTGTATTCAGAAGCTGATGAGTCATCAGCACTGACAGCCAGTGAGATAAAAATCAACAGGTCTGCTGCTATAGTGATTTGAGAAGCTGATGCACTACTACTACCAGGGATAACTCAAAATCAGTAGGACATTTGTAATGAACATATATTGCAACGTTGCTTGTTTTTTAAAGATCTTTTAATTAAAACCCAATCATTGTAGCAAGACAACCCTTTTAATGACCAGTTTCAACAGATAACTTTTTTTCTCTATAGTGCAGTTGTATGAGGACTTGTTTTATGTGGGAGAACTTGTATTTTTTTGGGGGGGAGGTGAGGGGGCTAGTTACTGTGTATTTTGTAATACTATTTTTTTGCAGCGTGAGCATTGAAAAGGTTTTTCTGCATTTTTTTAACTTAGCTTATACACTATTCACATTTCACACTAAATAACCTGTTCAATTAGTTCTGATTGTTATTACGGTCATGTGGATACCTAACATGTGTAGGTTTTGGTTTTTTTTTGTGTAATGTGTGCACAAGACTTATCCAGTTATGACCCGGAGAGGCAATAAGCCTTGACCTGTGAGACTGCTGACTGTAGATGTAAATAATGTTGTTCACTTCCCACTCTATACTCATAGAAAAGTATCTGTGAGAGAGGTGAGTATAACGCGCAGGGTGCCTACTGACAAGAAAAGTAATTGAGAGATCTTGGTGCAAGACAAAAACCGTGTCAGAGCTGCTGTAGAGAGACAGTTCATAGCTTGGAGGAAGTCCTGGTGAAAAGTTGGTATATCATAAGTGAGTAGAGCTTAGGCAAGTACAGAGGTTGCGTTACCTCAAGACTTTGGTGCTAGAAACAGAGGCTGTATTTAACAAAACTACATTAGACTCATCAACTGTTGTAACTAAGTCATGTGCCTCCAAGTCAGAACCTCACTGCTTATTGAACTTGTATATACATTATCAGTAGCTGTCACTCTCTTTCAAGGTACTGTACATACCAGTAGTTTGTATAATTGAAAACAGTGTTGAACCAGAGGTCGGCAAAAAAAAAAAACACGAGGTAGAAGCCAATTATCCTCATCTCAGGTGAAAAACATTCTTTCCCTGAAGCAACAACCCTTCTCCAGAAATCTAGTCATTATAACTTGTAATACCGTGTTTCTCCGAAAGTAAGACAGCGTCATACATTCTTTTTACCCCCAAAAGTCCCACTATGTCTTACTTTCGGGGTAGGTCTTATATTGGAAAAAAATGGAACCGGAAGCGCTCATGCCTAGGGGCAAAAATATAGCGTACAGTTTAAGCATTGCTTATGGTTCCGTATCACAGTCTCCCATAAGTTACAGCCCCATACAGTATCCCACACAGCATCCCATAGAGTAACAGCCCCATATAGTATCCCACAGCAATCGCAGCAAGTTTCTATGCAATGTACCGTATGGGGACTTGCCGCGATTGCGCCGTAAGTATACCGCAAGTTAAGGAAACTTTACATGGTGCATTTTGTGAATTGCTTACTTGGTACCGTAATGGGGATCGGTTCAATTCCTTTGCGGTGCTGGGTAGAGGTGTGGCATCTTCTTCCTCATGCAGGAGCCGCTGGGCCAATCAGAGAAGCCACCAGCTTCTGCACATGAAAGCACAGAGGCTGCGTTTTTTTGTATGTTGTCCATCAGGACCATGGACAACATACAAAAACACGCAGCCTCCACATCCCTCCACTCATTCCGCTCCAGATCCGTCTGCATCCCGCTCTAACCGGCCGCATCCCGCTGTTAATGCTGCAAAAAGTACCGGTACTTTGGCTTATATTTTTCCAATGTACAGTTTACTATGTCTTACTTTCGGGGTACGTCTTACATTAGCCGACCTCCCTAAACTCCCCGCTACGTCTTACTATCGGGGGTGTCTTACTATCGGGGAAACACGGTATTATTACACTCAAACTGTTTTAGGGAGTCCACTGCTACAAGTTCCTCTGGCAGAGAGTTCTACAGTCTTGTTGCTTTTACAGAAAATAATTGCTTTCCATGATTGTGTAGAAACCTCCATTCCTCTAAATATAGAGGAACACCCATTGTTATGTATACAGTCCTGGAAAGAAATAGATTATCGGGGAGATCTCTATCTTACCCTCTATATATATTAACACATATTTATTAAGTTGTCTTTTAGCTAAACAACCCTAATTTTAAAAAAAGTTTTTTCTGGGTACGTAGCCCAACCCCCTTTCCCTTTTTATTATTTTCTTTTTCCTCCCTTTAAAAACCTTTGCCCCCATCTCTATACGGTCCCCAATATTTGTACACAGTACCCCAAAGTGGGGAAAATTCTAGGGATTAGTAAAAGGGGGGTTAGAATTATTTTTGTAAATTTTTTGGTGATTTGTGTCCCTTTTTGTTTAAACCCCATGATCATTTTTGGGCTTGACAAAAACCTGCAAAACGGGAAAAGGAGTATTTCCCAAATTCATTGATTAGCTTTCAACATGCAGGTAAAGATAAATAAAGAGATTTACCAAATACATTGCTCTTTCGATTTTGCTTAATTTCAAAGTCAGAGCAATTGTTATCTCCAGTTTGTTTGCACAAATTTTTAGTTATGTCAGGGATTAGCACAAAAGTATTTGAGAGGCGTTCATTTACCAGGTTTTGACGTTTATTGTGCCTTAAGTCAAAACAGAACAGGTGGATTTTCTTTGGCCACAACAGAAATATACACTGTGTGAAAATTTGAATGAAAACATTTTAACCCTAAACCTAGGCTGTTTTCCCGCTGCTAATAATTTTAAAAATTTCCTTCTCTAAAAAGGGGGGTCATGGCTTTCGCGAAGTAAAAACCCACGATTAACAAAAGTCCAGTGTATGTCTCTTTTAAAAGGGGAAACCCTGTCAGGTTATGCCCCCCTTTTTGGGGAAACAGCAAAGGTTTGTGTCAGCATGCTGTTTCCAGCGCGTGTCCCTTTTTGTAAGATGCAGAGTTTTAGAGAAATTTAAGGGTTTCAAACCCTTATTAAATTGAGGCATGTCAGCCCCCGCTAAACCCAAAGGGGCTAGCAACCCCCCACCTGGCAGTTTTTCACATGTTTCTTCTGTTAAAAGAAAAGGGTTTTTGGGTATGTGCACAGGGAATTTTTGATCCTTTTTTTTATCCGTTTTTTTACCAGAAGAAAAAACTGCATCCAAACTGCCCCAAAAAATCGTACCCAAAAAAATGCGCGGGAAAAATGCTTTTTTGGAATCCCTTTTTTGCATGCTTTTTTGGTGCTTTTTTTCGTTTAAACTAGATAAAATGAAAAGGGAAAAGACCCTTGGACTATTCACAAAGGTTTTCATAAACAGAGGGTTGTATTTTAAAAAGGGGAAAAACCCTTTTGTGAAATTTATACTAAATGGGCCCCCTAAAGGGGTTTCATTTGATCTAGAAAAAACTGTTTAAAACTTTAGTAAACCTAATGACCTACATTTTCACTTAAGTGGAAAGTGTTTAAAGTAGGGGGTTGTAAAAGGAAGCCCAAAAAAGGGCCCCTTCCCTGGTTTTTTAAAATTGTGTGTCAGGGGGAAGCCCAATAGGGGTGTACCAGCATTTTACATGTGTGTAATCTTATAAATCCTCTTTATATGTATTGAATGATATAAAAGCGTTTTTTAGTATGGGAATTGGGGGTTTATAGAAATTATAGAAGTTTTTAATAATATTTTTTTTAAAATTATTTTGGGAAAAAATAGTTTTTTTATAAAATGTTGAGTGTTTTTAAATTTATTTTTACTGAAACCACTCATCAATCTTTAATAAAATATTTATCAAAAAACATTAATAAATATATTTTTAAAAAAACTTCTACAATTTTTTTAAAGCCCATTCTTACTAAAAAACTGCTTTTATATCATTCAATACTTAAAAAAAATTTGATTTAAAAGTTTAAAAAACAAAATTTTAAAATGCGGGGCAGTGCCCTTATTAGGCTTCTTCTGAAACATGTAAAATGTGTTATAGCCCCCTCTTTTAGGTTTTCCTCTAAAAACACATGAAAAAATGCATTTTTTAGCGCCCTCTATTGGGGGTTCCTCTGATACACTTGTAAAATGCTGTTATAGCCCCCTTTTTTAGGTTCCCCTGAAACAATGAAAAAATCCCTGGTGGGCCCCCCCTTTGGGGGGCCTTTTCTAACGTAGGTCAAAAGGTTTTTTAAAAGGGTTCAAACAGTTCTTTTTTGATCAAATGAAAACCTCTAGAGGTTTGATTTAGTGTATTACACTTAAAATTTTAACCCAAATGTTTTTTTTTTTTGGATAAGCTTTTTGTATAAAAAGGCCCCTCCAAAAGACCCAAATTTGTTGTTGCGCTTTTGGATCCAAATTTTTGGGCTTCAAAAAAACCCACCCATTTTTTCCCTACGGGGATTTCCCTTGTGTAAAAACCAAGTAGAATTGACATGTAATTCTTAAAAACAGATCAGAAAAGGGGTTTTAAAAAGACGAAAGTAAACACCCCAGTAGGGGATACTGTCGGGAACGGAGATGCGTGTTTTTACATTGAAAACCAAATTTTAAATAAAACTCCATTGTTAAAATTCGTATTTTGGATCCATTTTGGGTTTTTAAAAAAACAAAATAAAAAAACGGTTCAAAAAAAATGTCTTTTGTAAAAAAATACCGTTATCTGTTGAGGGGGTGGGGCTACCCTTTAAAGGGCAGGGTTTAAAAAAAAAACTGACTCTTTTCATAAATTTTTTTCTGGCTGAAAACTCAGTTTTTCGCTTTTAAATCTCGAAAAATTACAGCATTTACGGAATAAGGGACACAGCGCTGGAAGCAGCAGGTCTGTCACTAGCTTGTGCTGTCCTCAGCAAGGCTTACATAAACTATGTAACAGGGTCTCTTTAAGCCTGGGGAAGCCTCTCTTCTTAACAGCTCTTTCTGTTGCTTCAGCTAACTATTTGCAGCCAACCACATCCCTGTCCACATGACTGAACAGGCTTAAAATTAGCCCGGTTAAACCTGGTCTGGATACATGGGAGCAGTCATCCCCCCAGAATCAGACGCCCCCAGAAAATTTTGGGGGTTTTAAAAATTTTTTTTTTATTCCGAAAAAACCCCCGGGTTTGGGACTAATATTTAAAACTAAAATTACTGAAAATTTTTTTTATGAACAGAGGATTTTGACCTAATCACTGCAAAATTTAACCCCGGTTAAAACAAAACCTTTAACTAGACTATCTAAAATTATACACCCAAAAACCCCAATATATTACCACTACATACCAAATTTGGTCCCAGCATATATATACCATCCGTCAGGGGAAAGTAATCACCCCGTTTAAAGGGGCCCGGCCCCTTTTAAATTTGGAAGTTTAAAAAAAAATTTAGGTGGGGTGTATTTAAATTTTTTAAATTTCCCCAGCTATCCCAAGGGTTTTACCCCATGCATTTTAGGGTTTTTCAGGGGTTTCCCAAAAGTCCCTCGTGTGAAAATAAGAATACGCTTTTTTACAACGAAATTTAAAACCCTATCTATGAGAATATATCACCTATATGGTTAAAGATAAAAAAAGTGATATTAGCTTGGATGCTGCCAGGTTTTTAAATGATAATCCTCGCACCTCTTTGGAATGTTTGGGCCCCCAGGAAATAAGAGGGAAAACCAAAGGAGCTGCGGGGTTTAAATAATTTTTATACCTCGGCAGCATCAAAGCAAAGTTTAAACCTTTCTTTATCTAATCCATATAGGTGATATTTTTCGTCTTTAGTTGATTTTTATATTGAGGGGTTGTATATAGCGTATTCTTTTTCACAGCGGAGGAGCTTTGAACCCCCGTAAACCCCAAAAATTTGAAAGGGGGAAAAAAGCTTTTGGATAGCGGGGTTTTAAAAGGGAAGTGAAATACACGAAATAGTGAATTATCTGTCATTAAAGGGGGACCCTGCCCTTTATCGGGGGGGATTACTCCATGCGGATAGTTACACAGTATGCTGTATTTATTTGGTATGTAGTGGTAATATATAGGGGTTTAGATTGCATAAATTTTTGATTTGTCTAGTAAAGGTTATGTTTTAACAGGGATTATTAAAAATAAATAAAACTCTTAAAAATATAAAGTGATAGTAACTTAGGGTTACTGGCCCTTAAACTGTGGCTCTTTTCTTTTAATGAGGGGGGGGGGGGGGGGGTTAAATCCTTGGTGACACCCTATTTTTTGTACACAATTGGGCCCCCTGGGCCTCCTTATAGTTACCAACCATTCTCACTGTCAAAAAATAGCCCAAAACGATTGGGCTTTATTCCCTGCTGTGTCTTATCAGCAGTATGGAACTTACTTTTTACTCCCTGCTTTTTTTCTTTTATGAGAAAAAATTTAAAAAAATTAAGGAGACCAAAGTATGAAAGGGAAAGGTTCTTTCCAAAAAGGGAAATTTTCGGTCTCGTTTTCAGTGATAATGCGCCTGAAAGTATGAAAGTAAATTTTTTTGCAATTATAAATGGGGTCTAAAATTTAAAACCCCAGGCTATAGATAGGCTGGGGAAAAAAAAAGAAAAGGGGCATTCGGGTTTGGGATGTCAGTGATAGAAAATATGGTTTCTGATCCCGTTGGAGGGAAACCCAGGTTCCCAGAAATTTCCTGTGCTGGGGCTGGTTCTTTCCTGTATGTAGGTTAAAAAGGGGGTGAGCCCGACAAAAGTAAATTTTCCCAAATTTTTATGTATAAAAATTTAAAAAACGGGAAAACCAAAAAACAGTGGGGTTTTTTAAAGGGAAAAAATAGTTTAGATTTATTTAATTTTAAAAACATTAAGGGGAATTTTTTTATTTTTTGGGGATTAAAATTTTAAAATTTTTTATATTAATTTTTATATGATAACATTTTTTATTAAAATTTTAAAAAAAACCCCTAATTTTATATAGTACGATAAAAATCAGAAACTTTTTATTATTGACTGGGGTAAATGAAAAAATCCGGGACATTTTTTTTCCCTACTGGCCAAATCTAAATCTACCTTTTTGGGTTTTCAAAAGGGTTAGGCAAAACCACATTGAGTTTGGTCGGCTGTCGGAGTAGTAATGCGCCAAATTTTTTCCCCCAAAAAAAAAATTTTTTATATGGTCTTAAAAATACGGTGTGGTACGAAACCCCCCATAAAACCCCCAGAAAACCCCTTCATGGTTTGGCGCATTAAAAAAGGGTTGGAAATCTTATGAACCCCAAAGGCCTAAAACATTCATTGGCGCATTTTGGGCTTCAATTTGCCGGGTTTCCCTTTAAATGCATTTTTTTGCCGAAATTCGAAAAAAAACCCTCATACAGGGTTTTCCCCCTTTTTGGGATGTTCCCCCGGCACGGGGTTTTCAGCCGTTTTTTCAAAACGGTTGCCCTTTTTTTAGGGCCGCCTGAAAAAAAGCCGTAAATTTGACCAATTTGGCTCTTTGGGAAAAAAAATGCAGCAGTCCCCACTGGAAAGGGTTTTCCGCCCTGCGGCAAAAAATTGAGCAAGCACCATCTTCCCTCCCGGGTTTTTGGACGGGGAAACTGTGCTTTTTCAAAAGGGAGGGTGTTCTCCCCTCATCGCAGGGGAAAAGCCGCCCCCCCCCCCCCCCCCCCCCCCCCCACCCCCCCCCCCCCCCCCCCCCCCCCCCCCCCCCCCCCCCAGCCGTTGGGGCGGGGGGCCCAAAACAGGAAAAAAACCCGGGCCGGGGAAACCCGGCCGGTATTTGTCCTATGCGTGGGGCTGCGCCCTTAGAGTTACTGACCAGGGGGAAGCCTGAGGGCAATTGTCAGGTCTGCAGAACACATGACTATGTATTTACATCAAATATAACAGAGTCGCTCAGCAGCTAACAGTGTGTCTTGCCAGGGCCGTCTTAACAGCACTATGGGCTCAAAGAAACAAATATAAACATTACCCCGCTCAGGGGCAAAAATTTTCAAGGCAGAGACCACTTTAATCGAATATAGTTGTCAAAATAACCCCTGACACCCGGGACTCACCCGGGGACGTCTTGTCTGATCAGTCGTTTCTGAAAACGTTCTTTTTCCCTTTTCCTTTCCCCCATAACCCCGTCTCCCGGCGCCCCTCGTCCCCGCAGAATTTTTTAAAGCAAAACATCTTAGATTTCCCCACTTTATCGCACATTGCTACCTCGTTATGGGGCCCCCCCCCCCACATCTAGTAAGTTGGGGAGGGAATGCTGCCCCCATTAAAATAGGTTTGGTTTTCGGGGCCCACGTAGTTTGAAATTCCCGCCCCCTGTACGTAGGTTTATGCTCCCCCGTAAATTTTTAGGCCCCTCCTGTATTACCCCCTCTAGATAGGGCCAGTAAAATTTGGACGGAGGGACAGTTTTAAATTTTTTTTTTTAAAGAGATATTGGACCCCGGGAAAAATTTCAACACTTTTTTGAAAAATTTTTTAAAAATTTACATCCAAATTTCAGGCATTTTAACCGTGATATAAAAGCATGACAATAAAAAGGCCCCAATTTGGTTTAAAAGAAAAATACTCAGGTTTTTGGGTTTCGACCTCCCGGTCGTTAAAAAAAATTTAAAGGGAAAAAATCCCTGGGATCCCATCTGGGAAAACGCCAGGGCCCCAGGCAGAAGGGGGGCGCAATGATGGTAGCTAGGGGCGCACTCGGCGTGCAACCTTTCGGGGCAAACTTCCCCCCCTTTCAGGCACCCCTTCTGGGTTTCCCAAAATCTCTTTTTTTAAAAGTATTTTATTGTGGGGGTTGGAGAAACCCGGCTGTGGAAACCCCTTTAGCATAAACCAGCGAAACAAGTTTTCATTGGGCTTTTGTTTAATTTACCCGGGGGGGGCCGTAATTTTGGACAGGCAGGGCCAATAAAATTTGGGCGGCCGGGCAGTATATTGGGGGCAGTGAAAAATATTGGTTGGCAGGGCAGTAAAATAGCCCGGCAGGGGGAGTATATAGGTGTTAGGAGGCAGTATATTGGTGTTAGGCAGGGCCGGGATATAGCCAGGAGGGCAGGAAAATAGGTAGCAGGGAGGGCAGTATATAGGTAGCAGGCGGGCAGTATATTGGGGGCAAAGGGAGGGCATTTTATAGGGGGCAAAGGCCCCGGGGAGTATATAGGTGTTAGGAGGGCAGTATTTAGCCCGGCAGGGCGTTTATAGGTGTTTGGGCCCGGGGAGTATATGGTGTTTGGGAGGGCAGTATATTCCAGGCCCCGGGGGAGTATATTGTTTTGGCAGGGGCCGTAGTTTTAAAAAAAATAAATAAAAATCTTTACTCACCTGATTTCCCCTCCTGATTCTCCTCGCCCGGGAGCCGGTGGCCGCTCACGTCCCAGCAGAGTGCCACAGGCCGCGAAGCAGAGCACGCGATGACATTTCATCACATGCCAGGGGCCCTTCTGGAGCGGGAACAGACAGGATCAGAAATCCGGTTCAGCCTCGGCGGCTGCCTGCACCTCGCAGTGCAGGCGGCGGCCGTGATGGCTGCATGGCTGGGTCTGTGACCCGGCCATGCAGCCGTGTGATGAGGGGGCCACAGACCGGTGCCGACACTCGGGGCCCGCCAGGGGTAAACCCCAGCCTCCGAATCCCGGCTGCCCCCGGGCAGAGCCTGGCTGTCGCTCCACTGGGCAGGGTAGGCGGCTGCCCGGGAGGGCCCCCTGAGATCGTGGGGCCCCCGGGCAATGGCCTACCTGGCCAAATGGAAGAGACGGCCCTGTGTCTTGCAGCATGTAAGTTTTCTCTCTTACTAAAATCTTCTTCTTATGACAAATACAGCTGTGGTAACTCATATTTGTAGCCAGAGCTCCTGCTTTGACAGTGTCATGGGTTTTCACAACCCGTCCACCAGCAATGTAACTGGCTCAACTAGGAATAGGAGCTAGTAGAGCCTAGAAGTCATTCACTGCCGTAGAACTACCCACAGCCTACACAAAGTAAAGCCTGAGGCCTGGTTCACATTTACATTAGAGGTTTTGTTTGGAGCCTCTGTTGCTGAGTTGCAATTGGATCCATTTTACAAGAGACACCAATGACACCCAACAGACTCCAGTGACTATAATGGGGTCTGTGGAGTGCCGCCACAGTGTCCTTCACTTTAATGATACAATGCATGCTGCACTATATTTTCAGTCTTTCACAACAAAGCAGATGTTAAACAGGCCGGGAGAGGCCGTAAAGAGCAAAACGGCCACATGGGAAAACCATGTTATCTTAGATTAACAAGACCTCTTATATGAGAGTTTTACCCAAAGTTTTTCCTTTTATTAAGCAGCAGTGACATGAATTTTCCCATCCCATGTCCATGTCCCATTTATGAAACAATAAATGCAATTAGACCAGTTTTCTGGCATATTTGTGTTGACACAATGGCATATGACAAATTCCATTTTATTTAAGGTTTCTACCACTTTAATAGATTGTAAGCTCTCACGAGCAGGGCCCTCACACCTTGTGTCTCATCTGTAAGTACTTTTAATGTGTAATGTCTGTACGTTTACCCTCGAATTTGTAAAGTGCTGCGGAATATGTTGGCGCTATAAAAATAAAGATTATTATTATTATTACCACTTTTTCTGACAATTATGATATTTCTGCATATGGTAAAGAAAAAGAGCTTAGTTTTTTTTACTTTTTTGCTCCCTGACACATTGTTTTTGTTTTGTGCAGGAAACTGCTAGGCTGCCTAGCATTCTGTTGTGTGTGAATTATCTGATTATAGGGGATGCTTCATGTGTTTAATTTTTGCTTTATTAAATAGACTTAGGGTGCTTTCACACAGAGCAGTTTTGGTGCAGTTTTAACTGAACTCCAATTAAACTGCCTTTATTACCAACAAGCTTCTTTCACTTATCTAATACTGTTGGAAAGTGAGTGATCAATTTAGTGTGTTGTAAATCACAAAACTCAAACACAGTGATTGGATATACTTACCTTGAGACAGCTGATATGCACTACCAAATTTCAGACAACGATGGAAATTGCGAGCTCGCTAGGTGATTATAACACGGCAGTTTCATCTTGGAGCCACATGTTATATAATGCACCTAACAATCTCGCGCTATGTGGAAGCAGCACCACAATCTCATTTCATAACTTCACATGCATTTACCCAGCTCTTCAGCTCTGTGTGCTTCAGAAGGGGGCGCGTGTGTGATTATGTTTGAATTTGCATCACTCATGTGAGCCCAGCATGATGACTTCACCAGAGCCTTTCTTCTCTTTAGTCTAAATAAAAGTCGTTTATGTAGTAGCAAACTGTAAGTAGTTCATGTGCTAGCTCAGAGGTAAAACTTTTCCTCCAGGCCACAGCGACTCCTCGGTTCAAATCACTGCAGGACAAACTATGATTTTATTTCTCTTATCAATGCCACAGACCTGTTTTAATTTTTATTTGCCCACTGCTTTGAGTAAAAAAGCGACAGGAGTAGAATGACAAGCCACCCGGGGTTTGAACAATCAGTGAAGGTACCTCGAGAAGAGAAGACGGAACGGGGACCGAAAAAAAACGATATTCCCTTCTAAGCACTGTCACCGCCAGACCAGGACTGAGAAGATCCTCAGCCTCTTGCGTCATATCCTGAACCCGAGACGAGCTGTAAACAATGGATCACTAAAGAGAGCAGCTAAACGACATAGAAACAAACAACTTATAAAATAACAAAAAACATCAAAAGAAGGTGACCAGAATTTTTAATAATGATAGTGTTGAGCCGAGATTACGTTGCGCTATCGACACATGGAGCGATAGCTCGCGCTCACCATCGATAAGGTTTTCGATAGTGAGCAGTCAGTTATTGTGAGCGATGACATACTAAAGTCTATGGGGAGCCAACAACACCTTCATCTATACACCCAAACAGGGCTGCGAGGAAGCTGGATTAACAGCCACTAACAAAAAATGATAAAAAAAAAAAGATATTTATATTTCTTAAAAAAAAAAAACTAGCATACAATCTTAGGCATAGTACGCACACATTTGCGTTATAAAAGGCCACAGTAAAAAAAATCACAGACCTCACTATCCCTGTCTTTGGCCCATCATCACAGCATGACCTTAACTTCCATCACCCACAACATTAAATAAGTGCCAGATAGCAGTTATTATATTGAACCATCATTTACTTGAACTAGGACATTGAATCAATCCCTGTCCTGGAGCACGCATGACCCTAAAGAACCTGCATGACCAACTAGATTAAAGTAGCCAAGGAAGAAAGTAGTCTTTGGAACCACCAATTTTAGTTGAACTGGAACATTGACTAGAACTGTCCGGACCGCAAGTATGACATGTAAACTCGTTACTGACCCCACAGATTAAAAAAGTAGCCACCCCCGCAAAAGGATTGTCTTTAAACCACATTTTAGCTTGAAAATGGAAAAATACGCTGTCCGTGTCTGGGCCTCAGTATGACCATCTAAACCTGTCTGACCCCACCAGATTAAAAAGTGCCCGGAAAAGGAGTCTTTCAACCCACCATTTTAGTTGAACTGGACATATGACAAACCATGTCCTGGACCGCAGCATTGTAGCCGCAAACCAGCATCGACCAGATTACAAAAGTGCCCTGCACGAGAAAAGAGTCTTGTTCAACCACCATTTTAGTTGCGAACATGGACATTGACTGATACCATTGTCCTGCCGGCACAGCCTCGCCCAGGGCGAGTTACAGTGGTGCCGGGAGAGCCCAGGCACTGGCATCCATCATCCTATTAACACGACCTAGGTTACAAATGCCCTGGTTGTGCTTGAAGCAGAGTGCGGTGAAGCAGGAAACGTGTCCGAGAACTACAAGCCTTACCTCTCCTGTACACAGTCAGTACCTGGGTACGTGCCCTTGACTCTCACGCTATGAGTGTGGCAACCAATGAGCTTCACTGCGAAGAATACTGAGTGGTTAATGCCTCCTGTTACACCCAGGTGCCCTCTTTATTACTTGGCATTCTTTATCTCCATTTGATTACTCACGCTGCTGCATGAGGAAATTTGTACTTGTTCTTTAGTCTCTGTACCGTTACTCACATATCCAATGTCCTCTGAATACACCTATACCTTCTGGTCAGCGTTTGATCCTGCTACCTCCCTTTGAAAATCCCCCACCCCCCCCCCCCCCCCCCCCCCCCCCCCACCAATAACCCCCCCCCCCCACCCCCTATATTATTCTCTACATTCAGCAGGATTTTTGTTTACCAGGTATTTTGCCCCCTACTATAGCAAGATTTTTGCAGAATAGATTATATTCTAGGAAAACACATTTTTAAAATAGGATGCGAATCCCACCATGTCTTTGTTTCTCTTTTTTAATTGTATTAAATGGGTTGTCTCTAGTACAGGCGAATTGATAGTATGTTAAAGATCCTATGCAAAAAACAAGTCATTTCTGCAATATGTGTTCCATATAACAGTAGTCTCCCCATACCTTTTACCTGTTTTGACAGCACCATTCACACTTGACGCCCCATCTTGACAATTGTGCAAGAACAAATGTTCTGTTAGAAACAAACATTTTTTTTATAAGTAGTTTACCGACCTCGTAGTATTGCCTGCATACTCTTCAAAGCAGCATTACAAAAAATTATAAAAATGACTTCTCAGCCAAGTTAAAATTTGTGAGGAGAGAAATGACACTTAGAAGCACATTCTCTGCTTCCAAAGCACATGATATTGCTGATCTCACAGCTACATGACCCAAAAAATTATAAATATGACTTCTCAGCACTATCTAAAAATTGCTGAGGAGAGAAATGCACTTAAAGCCACATTTACGTTCCTAAGACCATAATTCATAGCTGTAATCTCACATCAACTATGACCTCAAAACCAATGACAATGCGAAAAACTTTCTTAGATAAAGTGAGGTAATGGCCGGACTACGGTTTTTTTTTTTTATCATGAAACCTTGGTTGTCTTTTAACAACAAACCAATCTCCCTCACAGCAAAACAGCAAAATGAACTGCTTGGCAGAAAAGAGACAATAAAAAATTGCGAGTAAGAACATGATCATTTTTAAAAAACATTTTTTCACAGAGCGACCATTTCTAGTTTGAAAGAGCGAATGTGAAAGTAGACCGGCACCACTAATCCGGTGACCCTCGGCAAATTGGGGCCACAACATCAGTGATCCATGCCTGATTCATTCTTGATGAAAGTCAAAAACGATCCACATGTATCTGCTGAAAAAAACGGGATGCGTATGTACCTGTTCATGACTCCTCCAGCTGTGCTGAAGGTACGCTCAGATATGGACGCTGGCTTGCTGGAGCAGCGACAACAACTACTATGGTTCGTGACGAGCCAGCTCGGCCATTCCGTCCATTTTGGATACCAGAAGTCTATTAGGAGTCCTGGAAACACATACAAAATCATCTGGCATGCTTGAGACGCAGATAGTCGTGCACCATGATCTTTTTTTTTGTAAACAAACCTGCATCTACTGTGTGTTGGATGTGTGCCCTGCATTGCATGCGTTGGTAGGTGAGATAATCAAAGCATTGCCCAGAGAGTCACCAATTAGCGCTCTTCTAGCCACCTTGCCTGCTGCCCTGCTTGCTGCCCTACGCTCTACTTAGGCAACTCTATGGCTGCTCACGTCGCCTGATGTTAGTTCCACCGCTGACATTTCAGCCAGCCCGGAACGTGAAGCAGGACACAACAAGATGGTCTCCAGTTGATCAATCCGCAAGGTCTCCATTTACTGACATTTTACTCTCCTATTTGGCGTGGGTGGAAGCGGAAATGCTGAATTTTTGCTTCTTGTACCCCAGCCGGATTCCAACCAAAAGAGGGAGGCCACCAGCTAACTGTTGTTCATTTTGATGGCCTATAATGCGTGGCCCGGATCATGTTGGTAGGGAAATAGAGCATCCAAAGCACTCATGCTGAGAGACTGCGAGCCGTGGCACTTTCCAAGCCTCTGGGTCGAGGGGACACTAGCAAATGCATCTTCTCTCATCTATCCTCTCCGCCTCAATTCGCGCCAACCTTTTTCAAAGGCAGCGGACGATCGCGTAACATCGAGTGCTTAGGAATACCTTTCTCTACCTCTCACTCCTCCACCTCCGCTAGCCTTCCGCGCACAGCTTCAACACACGCTCTCTTACTTGCCTGAGATGATGCACACTGAGAGCTGATGCCGCGCCACCTTGACACTATGCTCTGCGAAAGAAAGGCGAGGAAACCCCCCCAAACCCCCACCCGACACCACTGACGCTAATGAAGACCGATAGAAAATTGTGCAAACTGTCTCGCGGCACCTGTGGATTTGACGACTAGAGAAGGCTCCGAGTCCGCATCTGCGTACCCGTCTCCTCCTCCGTCGCTGGCGGCGACCTGTTAGTTTCAGAGTGTCCAACGTTCGCTCCAAGAACTAAGATCAACACAATGCTCATGCTGACAAGCGGCCATTGTTCCAGCAACATGGTAACCATTTGGTCGGCTTCTTGCAAAACATAGGCAAGCCGATGGCTGCAGAGCTCTTTCACTGCCTCCACTCTCGGCACGCGCCTTCCATGCAGAGATGTGATAGAGATGAGAGTGGAGAGTATATTAGTGTATAGAGAGAGTAGAGGGCCCACACACACACACAAAGCATGGTTCAACACCGAGGTCCGTACCGCTGCTTGTCCAGGCCATGCTGTCACTTCGTACTGCGTAATAGCATTGCGCTGCCTAGCCAATATCGCATGGAGCATGTGGAGCGGTGGACTATTACCAGACGTGTTGCCACCGTCAACAATGAGACAGAAGTTGACGGTTGAGGCCGATGTTGAAGCTACGAACGCAGGCCCAGCCCGCCCGGACGAAGCCAAAGGGACTGCGAACGGCGTGGAAGAAAAATGCCGAACATAACCGACTTCGAGCCTTACCTCAGCAAGCAGTCCAGACCCGCGGCATAGAAACCATACTATTATGCAAAATTTCTCGAACGACAAGTGTTCATGACATGTGCCAGGCAAGGGATGTGCACCACTCACAGCATACCGATCTTAAGGGCAGCCCAGCAAGATTTCGCCCCATTATCAGCCACACCATCCCCTGCCTGGACACAGGTTCTTCGGCACCCAGCCAGCACTCGCCGTCTCGAGTTGCGGTGAGCCGTCCACAGCTCCCTGACCCTGTGTGTGAGACGACAGTCTCCAGACAGACTTAATTTTCAAACACGGCCTAGGCTTTACTTGAGGCACCCAACATGATGCCAACAAGCAGGACCTTAGGGCGGAAAGAACCCTTGCACCAATCCTGCCGGGTTTTGGAGAGACCGTGCCCGCGAGCCTGCAGAGCACCGTACCCCACGATAGACATCCACCCTAGCCTAACCATCAGTGCGATGTCATCAGAGCATATAGCGGGCCTATAGGCGTCATCCGTTACTAGTATATTTTATTAAATTTTCTGTTTTTATTTTTCTTTTATTTTTTTTAATTTATAAATAAATAATAAACTCCATCGTGTCGCGTGCACGTCAGACTGGCAACTTTATCGGCCACATGATGCAGACAACGCGCCTTGAAATCTTAAGATGACACGATGTTAGGACAGGCAGAGATGGCCTTTTCTCATTCCCGGCAAAGAAATGCACTAGACTTGGGATCTAGAGTATTAGCAGGGCTGCGCAAGGGCCGATGACGTGCGACGGAACCCATCTGAACTCTATAGTCCACCTAGACGGAAAGGCACCATTTACAAGGCCAAAGCCTGGCAATGCCGACATTCAGGCTTTTGCGCTTTGGATAGTTTGAGGATTAATGTTGTTTTACTTTCTGCCTCCCAAACACTGGAGACAGAAGGATGGCTGCTAGACTGGGCCTGACTAGTACGGCCGTGCAGCGTCGTCAAACTGGCGGAATGGAGAAGGGCGTAGGGATGGGTCTCTTTTGAGTGCTTGGTGGTCTCGGGCGACGGTGTAGAGCCGACTGAAGCGGAGCGCTGCACACATGATCATGACTCTGAAGAGACATGCCCGGCAGGCTGACGGACGCCCCTGTGGGGGATGGTGCGCCGGAGGAGGCGCGAGACAGAGGGTCGTGACAGTGGTTGCGAGGCCTGCGCGGTCTGGCCTTTTTTAGGCCAAGTGTTGCCTCTCTCATTCAATCTCATGATTCGCATTGCCATGTGACTTTATCAATATTTCTTTAAACCCCACATGTGGATGCGTGGTTAACCACCTAATGGTTCTTAGCTCTTACCTATGCGGTTTACCGACTATCGCTGGGTGAATCTAGAGGCTTGGTCAACGAAGGCCCCAAGGCTTTCGAGAGGTCCTGACCTTTTTGACGGCGATAAAGAAGGAAGGGTCGGGGGGGGGAGGAGCGGTGGGGGGGAAGGCGTTGGTCGAGAGGAGCCGAGGCAGGGTTTGCCGCGCCCTCCCGACCGATGCGCCAGGCGGGGGCGGAATCATGATCAGATCGGACTTCTTGCTAGACCGCCCTCGCCCTTTTTTAAGGTGGAAACCCTTACTGACACTACCCCATCGCTCTCTCCTCCTCGTTCCCAATGATGAAGCGCTCGCCACCCCAAGCAAATTTCTGCGGAGAAAAGAGACCCTCGTCGGATCCGCCAATGTCGTCATCATCATCATCAACACAGGTGCACTTCGTCGTCTCTGAATTCATGCCATCCTAGAAGCTGCCGGGTACAAGCCCCAAGAGGCCGACTCGCAAGGCGTAGCCCTGACACGGTCCGCCTCGGGATTTTTGCCGATGACGTGTTTCCTCTTCCCCTCTGAATGGATCAGTAACTGCCGCCCGTCATAGCAGTAGAAAAATAAACCATCCTCTCTTAGGCCTCCCTTGCATCTTCTTTTAACAGGCGCCCTTCTGCACACAACTCCTAATTTTGTCATCAAAGCAGGGTCACTTCAAAAAATGATTATCCACAGTGTTATTCATTTTAGTGGGACACGAGCTCTCTCGACATATCTGCGGCTTTGCCCTTCCATGTTGGACGGATGCTGACCTGCGGATGGTGATTGGAATTGATCGACATTTCGTGGCCGTGACTGACACGAGCGACGGGAGGTAGACTGCTAGATGCAGGTAAACAAGCCATAGAATAGTCTGGCCATTAACCACTGAAGGACAGATTTGACCGACGCATGTTCGTTACAAGATTAGAGATTTACAAGGGCCCCCATGAGCCAAGCGCTACAGGCCTGACAGTCCTGCAACTGATGATGCCGCCCTGGCATGCCACGTGTTGTCGCAACAGAACTGAAGGAGAACTTCTCTCGTACCTGCTACCTCCAATGCCTAACCCCCCTCTTTGTCTTCGCCCTTACCCCCTGCTATTTATCGCTCCATGTTCAGAAAGATAAAATTGGAGGGTGACATGGAAGAGTTTTGAAACGTACCTATTATTATAAAAGATAGGCCAAATCACAGCGTATTCTCAATCCCTCAAATCAAAAAAAATTGCTGTATTTGAAATTTAAATGCAAGCGTGGCTCTATTCAACAAAGCTGGCCTACGTCAAAAGTGAAAAAAACACGTATCTGAATTGTTACGGGATAATACAAAGTATTTTTGGCCACTACCATTTCACCTGTGGTGACTACAAAATTGGCCTTGGATTAAAATTTAACTGCAGGTGGCGTCTATCAACAAGGCTGGATGGCAAAGTTTAAAAAAAAGCGTGTCTCCATCCCCGACAATGATATACGGATAATAAAAGCTCATTTTTGGTACCTATCATTCACCTTCAGCTTGGTGATGACTACAACATTGCCTGCGATTAACAAATTTAACTGCCAAGGTAGGCTCTATCATCAAATCTGGTAATTAGTCAAAAGCTGAAAAAATCACTATTAACTGCAAATGTACTTAAGGATCACTAAGGAGGAGACTATGTATTTGACACCTATCAATTCAACATGTGGTGACCTACAATTTGCTGCTGATTTCCACATTTAACTGCAAGGTGGCTCTATCAACAAAAGACTGGACCTGGTGCAAAATTGAAAAAGAAAACCCTACTCTGAACCATGTATTACTGCATAAATACAAAAAAAAAAAAAAAAAAAAATGGAGTTTGCCCACCTAACAAATAGACCTGTAGTTACTAGCAAAAAGATCTGTATCTCTAATATAAAGTTCAGTCTGCTCAATATGCAAGTAATATTTAAACAGAAAGCCTGCTTAATAATAAGCAAAACCTATTGCCAAGGCAATGGTCATACACTAAGTCTTGAGTGCCCACAATATCCACGTATTACTATTCAAAGAGCATTGTCTGTGTCGCCGCCGCCCTCATCCCCCCCCCCCCCCGCTGACTTTCAAAGCGTCAGATGCTCCTTCTAAAATTTTTTTCCCCTTCCTTCCCTTTCCCTCAGCCGGTAACTAACCTAATAATCTGCAAATCCTCCTCCCGCATCTAACTAAGATCTAAGGATCACATCTAAAGTAGAGCTAGAGCTCTGTGAACAAATAGAATAATTTCGCCTGAGCTGTTTGGACCAGAGCAGAGTCCGCACGTTCTACTGCTTGCACGATACTGAAACCAAAACCCACCTGATTATGAACAGGAGAGGGCTCGTTCTATGTAAAACGAGGTCATCGTGATTTTTCCAGCCAACTCGCCCCAACATACATCATCCCGAGTCATGATCGTCGCACACACACTCACACTGCCCCCTCTAATTCTGTAAGCTGATTTGCCTAGGCGCCAAAATGACAGGACAGCGACGAAAATTTGCGTGCCGATTATTAATAGATTATGCACAGATATTTAACCTAAATTATCGGTGCATCTAAAAAATTCTGATCAACGTTATATTACCATGCCGAATTTCAACCTTTGTCGATTTAATAATCGCTCAACCATCTATGTGGTGCAGTTATAACACCTAAGATTCTTGGCTCTAACTGATGCATGAATTCAATACTGCAAAGGCACCGTCATTGGACATCGACTGGTGAATCAAGGTTTGCCTCGAAATAAGGACCCAGGCCTCGAGAGATCTGGGAACCTTTTCGACGCGCCGATAAGCGACAGAGAGGTGATTTGGCTGACCATGTGCGCTGCGCTAGAAATCATCTCAGAGGACTCTAGCGCCCCGCCCCTCTCCCTATTGAGGTAGGGACCTTGATACGACACGTACCCCAATCCTGTCTTCCTCTCTCGTCCAGTGATGAGCGCTCAGCAAGCAAATCTGCTGAAAGACACGTTGCGATCCGCAATTGTCGTCGTCATCGTCACACAGGTGATTATGCTCGTCCTTGACATTTGCATCCAGATGCTGCGGTCTACAAGCAAGAGGGAATGCAAGGCGTGTGCGTACCGATGATTGCCTGCGCCGGGATTTTTGACGATTTGACCGGCTTTCCCTTCCTCCTCCTCTGCATCTTGGCATAGTAACTGATGGCGTCAAGCACATGACCAAAATCATCCTCTTTGGTTCCCTCTTTATCTTGAACATGCTCTTCTGACCCTCAACCGCATTTTGTCATAAAAAGGTACATAGACAATGGCTTATCCACAGAGAGTGGGTACAAAGATACAACAAACTATCTTCCCCTTGACCACCCCCCCCCCCCCCCCCCTTTTTTATATAATGTCGCCTTCTTTTTGACTTCATGTTGACAGATAGCTGACGATGCTGATGACGACAATTTTTTGGCCGTCGACTGGGAGGAGGCTAAGCGCCTGCTTGATGGAGGTTTTGAATTAAACCCACTGAGCAACAGATCGGCCGATGCTGTTCGTATATTCTGAGATTTCACCAGGGCCCTGACCAGCGCATTGACAGGCCTGACTTAGACGTCCATGCAACCTGACGATACGCTGGCTTGCGTGTTGTCACCAACACATGGAAGGAGCACCCTTCTACTCAGAATACCGTTCTACCATGCAGTTGTCTCTACACCCCTCTTTGCTCGTGTACGACCTGCATTTAGCTCCATGTTCAAAAGCATAAAAATTTAAGAAGTAAGGAAGAGTTTTTGACAGTCTTCATATTAAAAGACGGCAAATCAAGCTATTCTTAAAATCCCTCTAATTTCTACAGCCAATATGGATTTAGAAACTTGCAAATGTTTCCAGCGAATAACTGTGAAATGCGGTCTGGGAAGAAACCGCTAAGACAATTCAACAGTGTTGTTTCCTTCAGTCCAGGGATTTGACAACCGCCCAGTAGGACTAGGAATGATAGTTTTCAACAAACTATCATACAAGTGCGCCGTAATCTGCGCCAAAACACCCGAGATCAACAAGTGCCCAATAAACTATCTCAAAAGGTACGAACGCGATGAGAATTGTGTATTTAGTCAAACAATGACAAAATGAGAAAAGTTGCTTAGAAAATTTATTACTATCAGACATTGGTCGTAAACGACTGGCCTATTTGAAAAAAATCTAGGCTGCCTACCAACGTACAATACAGCTATTTAAAAGTTATACAAATAACAGCGACGTGCGTTTATTGCCCCCCACCAAAGAAATACACAACAGTAACATAACAAAATTTCTGTATTCAAAATTTAAGTACAAGGTTGGCTCTATGAACAACAACTGGGGCCGCACAAATGTAAAAAAAACACCTATTTGAAATGTATACGGATAAAAGGTGGTTTTTGCACCTATGAAATAAACCTGAGGTGGCTAGAAAAGTTATGTATCCTATTCTAAGTACAAAGTGGGTTTTGAACAAACTGGGGGCTGCGCCAAAGTGAAATAACACAAAAGTAAATGTGTTCTGTATAAATGGTGGTTTTTGCACCTATGAAATACAACAGTAATTATAAGTAAATTTCTGTATGGTAATAGGAGTACAAGATGGGTCTTTAAACAAAAATGGCCTGCGCCAAAGTTAAAAAAAATCTATTTATATTGTGTATGGATTACAAAAGGTGGTTTTTGCACCTATGAAATACACCTGAGGTGACTAGAAAAGTTATGTATCTTTTGTATTGTACATAGTGGGTCTTTGAACAAAATGGGCTGCACAAAGTGAAAAAAAAAACAACGAATTAAATTGTGTACGGATCAATAAACAGGTGGGTTTTGCCACTATCAAAAACACCTGCAGTCTTCTAGAAAAAGTTCTGTATCCTAATATAAGTACAGGCTGCACAAAATACAAGGTAATATTTCAACAAAAACTGGCCAAAAATACAGATTCAAAGCAGTCTGGACTATACAATATACACTCTCCTTTCAAGAATCTGCCTGTCTTTGTCCACCCGCACCACCCCCACCCCTCCCCTTGCGGATGCACAGCGCTAGTTGCTTCTTCAAAGTCTAAGACTAACTAAACTAAAACTGAAATTCTCCAAAATATACATATGTTCTAATGTTCACAGCTAAAAGCATAGTTGTCTCTGTGACAAAGGAAGTGTGTCGCTGAGCTGTATTCAGAGAAAGTGACAGACGTCCTGCTCTATGAGACACTAACACACTGATGCAGGAACAGGAAGGGCTGTTATATGTAAAACAATGTCATTCGAATTTTTCCAGCCAATCACAACCATACCACATCACAGTAATGAGTGTGCACCCCAGATCCACCCTGCTATATTCTCTCAGGCTGATTTGCTGGCCGCCAAAATGTACAGGAAGGCCAAAAATGGCGCGATTTAATAGATCATGCGCAGATCTACCTAAATTATCACGTGATCGGAAAATTCCGATCAACCTAAAAACTGTGCTGATTTCAACTTTGTCGATTATAATCGCTCAACACTATTCACAGCCAAACCCTACAAAAAAATCTGTGAGACACCTGTAGGGTCAATATACTCATTACATCCCTGAATATATCCTTTAAAGGGTGTAGCTTTCCAAAGGAGATCTTTTTAGGAGTGTTTAAGTTTTAGCACCTTAGGGTGCCCACAAACCTTAAATGACACCTAAAGAAAATCCTAATGTGATCAGCATAAATGCAGGTGATGCGATGTTAATAACCAATAACCCACATTCTTCCATTATGGCTGTACTAAAATTGCAGACCTTTATTCAAACTATTATTATACAGGCTAAACCAGTCCAAATAATCTCTTCTCCCTATCAATAACTCTAAGGGTGACATGTATGAAAAGGTTTTTCACCCTTTTCTGGCATAAAATGCACCAAAAGTGAGTGATATGCGATGTCTGGCACATCAAACAAATATGTTTGCCGCATTGTTCGACAGACTCAACACTTTTTAATGCACCAAACATGTAGGGGCATTCTGGAGGCATTATGGAGACGTGTCACACCACACTCATAATATTATACACGTTTATGAATGTGGGACAGCAATACTAGGTGCATTACTGCTGGAACAAGCAGATCTATTTCAATGTGGTCTGCCTGAGCCTGAGGAGTCGTAATAGAACTAGATTTACCAGTAGGACAAAAAAAAGACCCTTATTTCTCAACTTATACCATTAAATTAATAAAAAGTAATTTGTGATAATTATCAAACTATATAAAATTTAAACATATATATATATATATTTTATAATAAATTATGTAATTTAAAATGAATATAAAATTCTATAATATCTCAAAAATATAAAATTATCTCCTATAAAATGTATTTTATATTCTAAAATTAATTTAAATTATATAATTATAAACTAATATAAAACCATATAGCATTACAATTAATCCCATGTCATTCATGTATTTATGGAGTTAACGTAGTATTATCATTGATTACAAACACATCATAGCAGGCTAGAAATAATATAAAAGGTGTTAGGGTATGTTCACACAGCGTAATTGTGGGGCGTATTTTGGCACGTAATTGCGCTGCAATGCGTCCGAAATTTGCCCCGCGTTTATGGTATTTTGTAGCTCTCTGAATTAGGCCCATCTCCCCCGGCGTACAATGTGATCGTATTGTAAGTCGGGGAGAGAAATAGTAGAACAGAGAACACAGAAAACACGAGGGCAATTGAAGCCTTTACTAATTGCCATGTTAATTGGTCAGAACCACACAATCTTTCCACGGAGGTAACGATCGAAGTGAGGAATGGTTCATTTAACTAATTCATTAGACGCCGTGGCCATTCTGTGCTGTTACCAATGGGTTTCACCCAGGGACGTAACTTTGGTTCAAAAAGTGGGGGAGGGGGGACAATTTTCCCTCTCATCCCCTATCTTCCTATCCCTCCGTCCCTCCTTCACTCGCCTTTCCTTTCACTTCCACTCCCTTCCCTTCTCTCCCTGCAGTGAAGTGACCTCCTCTAATCCAGCTAGGAGGTCTGAAGATTGTGAGCTCCCCCAGCAGGTCTGGATGGAGACTTTATGGCAAACACTTTTGGTGCAATCTGTAAGGTTATGAGTGGCTCTCTAATTACTGATGTTTAGAGCCGGACTGGGACTAAAAAGCAGCCCTGGCAATGAAACCAAACCAGCCCACCTATATTATTTCCATCTCGAGGTGGAAATAAAAAATGTGTGAAAGAGCATATTTGCTTAACACCTCCAATTCCCCCTACTAGAGATGGGCGAATCGACTTCTAACGAAGTGGAATTCGTTAGGAATTTCAGGAAAACTTACGGTTCTGAACGAAGTCGAAGTCTTGGGGTACTTCGGGTGAACGAAGTGTGCTTTTGATTGATAATATGGCTGCGAGCAAATGGGCTTCATGGGGCCAATGCATCTGGGAGAAGAAGGGGATAACCTGCATGAAATGTGAAGAGATGAAGGCCAATACAGAGAGGCGGGATTCTGTGACGTCACTGCACTATATTAAGTCCGGGCGCAACGCTGGGATCTCACTACCGCTCTCACTGTATTGATCAGGGAAGGTGCCTTGCCCGCGGCTGATTGTTACTGAAGAACTGATTTTTTATACAGCCGATTTTTGTGGGGTGTCTCAGCTTGTATCAGAGCTGCTTCTCTTAATGTTCTATTTCTGAATTTTTTGGTGTATTGGATCTGAAGTCCAGTGCATATACATGTTATTGCTATCTGATCACAGACATTGATAAATCCAAGGGGCATCTAAGACAGTATCTGTTGTATTCATTTAAAGAAACAGTGTTTATAATACAAATCCACTTTCATTTTTGGCTGCTCAATTCTTTTGCGCAAAAATATTTACATCCAGGGGTATTCTATTAAGCGTTGTTCTGCTGCTGTTGTGACTCAATGATTCCGTCATTTTTTCACCGCCAAAAAATAAAATTTTCCTGTAAAAGCATAAATTCACAAACGAAGGTTATACAATTTTTATTCTCTTGTTGTGTAGCGTAGAAAACATGCAATTGTAAACACGCTCCAAAAGCTAGTAGTTTCCAGCTCTCATATCTTTTGCGCAATTTACATCCAGGGGTTAAAGTAAACGTTTGTTCTGACTGCTGTTGTGACTCCCACGAAACCGTCTTGTTCACCGCCAAAAAATAAAATTTTCCTGTAGCATAATTCACAAGCACGGAAGGTTAATTACAATTTTTTATCTTGTTGTGTAGCGTAGAAAACACTGTAATTGTACACGCTACAAAGCTAGTAGTTTCCTGTCTGCTCAATTCTTTTTGCGCAATTTAAATCCAGGGGTTACATTAAGCGTTGTTCTGTGCTGTTGGTCTCCAAGAAACTATCTTTTTCAACGCCAAAAAATAAAATTTTCCTGTTGGCATAATTCACAAGCGAAGGTAAATTACATATTTTTTCTCTTGTTGGTAGCGTAGAAAACAGCATTGTTAACACGTACAAAAGCTAGTTGTTTCCGGCATGCTAAATTCTTTTGGCCAATTTACATCATGGATTAAATTAAGCGTGTTCTGCTGTTGTTATCAGTAAAAGAAAACTTTGTTTTCACGCCACAAAATAATTCTGTAAGCATAATTCATATCCGACAGGTTATTAGGCCTGTTTGTGTTTTATATTCAGTTAAAATACACAGGAGTTTTTTAAAACGGCACATACAAGTAAAATTTTATCCTGCCATTTGTGGAGGCGCAATTTATATCCAAGGGTTACCAAGCTCTTTCTTAGTGGGTTCATTTGGCCTCAAATACGGGTGTGTATTTATCATATACGATATCTTCATCAAACCAGTGTCGTACATTTAGAACAAACAGTATGTCAGACATGAGAGGTGGCTGGCTCTTCACCTGCAAGTTGGCAGAGGCACAAAATCTGGAGCAGTCCGCAGCACAGCAGGGGGATCGAGCAGCGGTCACTCGGTGAGGCCACAACTGCCGCTGTCAAACTGCGGCCGTGTACTGACTAGGCATCCCATGGTTCTTGTATTGGTTGACTAGGTCATCCACTCCTCCCAGATGACATCTGACAACCCAAGCCAAGAGTCGGTGGGACGTCAGACACAAACCCTTAGTTGGCATGGGCGGGACGCGGGTCAGCGGCCCCTCCCTGTCCTCAACCCGCCTCTGTCCATCCGGTTCCCTCAGCTCAGGATTACTATGTGGTAATGGGGCTCAGCGCCACTGTTAAGGGTGGTCTTTCAAGGGGACCTTCAGGTATATTGGATGGTTGCCAGAATTAGTAGAGGTCAACATGTTCTTATTCTTTTATCAAAACTAACAGTTATTAGGTTTTTATTGAAGGTAGCATTTTATTACTTCACTGATTAGTTGTCATTGAGGTTCTCATGTATTATCTTTTATTTGTTCTGTTTGTCACACCAAAGTTCACTGCAATCTGTGATTAAAACAGTTTATTAGGGTAAAAGTAGCTTAAGTCTTATGTGAGACAAGTACTAGAGATTAACTCCTCTAACTCTAATAACAAACTCCAAAATTTTTTAATTATCATCCTTAACACCACTATATAGCAGAGGATGAACAATTAGAGGGAGGGCACGTCAGCTACTACTTGGCAGCGAAAGAAATGGGGCCAATATCCCCTGCTTATTGCAGTAGGCGGCAAAAGTTATAGATGTTGAGAGTGGCATGGAGGTCATGTTGTGAGGGCGTAAGCCTTGGCATACCAGACCGGTGATCGAGGACTGCGTGTGATGAAAACACAAATAGATGTGATGTAGCCGACCGGCACCTTGGAGCCGGGTGAGGCAAGGGCTTCATATCGTCAGGGAGAAGAGGCGTCAGCTAGCGTCAGGCCAGCGGCGCAGCCAAGGCAAGTGGGCGTCTGGCCATGAGTCAGAGGATAGCAGCAGTGTGATGGTCGGGAGCCATGCGGCCAGGGGGATAAAAACACCCGCTTCGCAAGGTCCAAGAACAAGGTGCGGCACAGGGGGCTCAGTGAGGCAGCGGCGGCAGTAGTCAATTCAGTGCGGCTTAGTTGGCGGTAAACTCCGATACTCGGCGGGTGTGGCAGTTCTTTGCTAAGACACGGAAGGAGCCTGAAAATGGGTATATGTAGAATCTGTAAGCAGAAAGTGAAGAGTGGCAGGGAGATTACGTTGGCCAACCACGGCCTGCATCAACACATGGCAGCGCTCACCATCGGTGGCATGGGAGAATCGTGGCTCAGATGTGGTGGTCCATACTGCCGCCGCAGCAACAGCAGCAGCACGCGTCCTGTGGCACGCATGCCATTGCAGCAGTCAAGGCTCCACACCTCTGCAGAAGGGAGCTGTTTCTCTTTGACATCTTCTCCGGTCAAGATGCTCATGCTCCTCGCTATCTCATGGCGCCAGCAGTCGTTCAGCGAGGCGAATTGCAACGAGAAACAGTATGGTCATACCATCCTAAGGTGAGCAAGCTGACCGTGCTCCTGTCCAAGTTGTTGGTATGCAGGTCCCTTCCCTTTCCAAATGGTGGACTCTGCACCATTCAGAGACACTATGGCTCTGTGCGAGACGAGATGGAGAGCTCCAAGCGTAATTTCTTTTCCAAAAAGGCAGTACCAGCACTTCATAAATATTTCGAACAGAAGGAGGGCCAGTCCTTTAGCTTATCGGATTGTTCCAAGGTGCACCGGCATGCCGCGGGACGTCTGGAGTGTAAACTACGGTCAGGGCCAGTAACATTGTCCTTTACGGCCCACTGGGTGAATGTGTTCCGGCCCAGGCAACCAACAAACATGGACAGGAGACGCCGGCTTTCTCTCCACGTTGTCTAACTGCTGCTCCTGTCACCCAATGTCCGCCTCTCCTCCTCCCACCACATCTCAGCCCACAAGTATGCTCCATCATACCAAATGTGTAGGGCCAAGCGGTGTCACGCAGTTCCTACACCTGGCTTGCCTCGGCGAACGAAGTCACAACAGGGGAGGAAATGCTCTGTGTTCATGCTGCAAGAAATCGATGTGTGGCTTTCTCCGCTCCAACTGCAATTCGGAACATGGTGACTGGACAATGGGAGGAACATGGTGGTCCGGCTGCACGAGGAGGGTGGTCCATGCACCCTGCATGGCGCAACGTGTTCAATTGGTTGTGAAAAGGTTCTGAAGTCTTCCACCGTCTTCAGCAGATTTCTGAAACATGGCCAGGAAAATGTGCATGCACTTTATCCATTCGTACAAAGCCAGGAACACCTCTCAAGTTGCAGTGGCAGAACGGCCTCCCCCAACACACTCTTGATATGCGATGTTTCCACCAGCTTGGAATTCAGCCTGCAACATGTTGGACCGGACTGTATGAACAGAGAAAGGCCATTAACGATTTTTTTGATGATCCGGCAGACGGTAAGTTCCCCTGTGTTAACTTTGATGTCCAGCCAGTGGCAGCTCATGCCGTGATACTTCCGTTTGTTGAGGCCATTCGAGGAGCAACGTTATTTGTCAGTCGCCAGGACTACGGGATGAATATCGGTCATTCCACTGCTTCATGTCTGGAAAACAGATGCTGAAAAAATCTGTCTGGGCAGGGGACTGGAGACATGGCAGACTTAAATCTCGTGGCCACATGAGGTCGGTGGGATTAAATGTAGGAGGAGGACATTGGAGCAGAAGCATTGTCTGGTGAAATGAGGGATTTTCTACCCAGGTGACAAGGAGAGGAGGAGCAGGAGCAGCTGGAGGTAGGTAGATGGAAGATGAGGAAGATGAGGCAGATGACCCCCAAGCACCGTGGCAGTATACAGTTGAAATGGAGGCAGGGAGCCCCTTGGAGAAACTTGTGCAGATGGGCCGCAGCATGCTTATTTGCCTGGCTAGTGACAGCCGAATAGTCAGCATCCGGCAGAGGGATGACTCTGGCTCTCCCACCCTATTGGAACTCGCTACCAGTCCAAAATGGGAGCCTTTTTCCCAGCTATTGAGAGGGAGGACAAAACTCAAATACACTATAGGGAAATCCTGCCGTTATCAGTTGGCTCTGCATATGTGCGGGCATCGTCCCTCTCTGACAGGTTGAACCGGGGGGTTGCTCAGTGCTCACGTATACTGCCGCGGCTGCTGGGGGAAAGGTGCGTGGGGGTAGGAGCAGTACTCAGGCTACATCAGCAGTAACCTAAGTCTGGAGTCACTGCCATGAGCAGCCTCTTCACCCGTTATTGGAGAGGGTAGTCGCCAGCGCAGCAGGACCTGGAGCAGTCCCTGAACCCACAGGGTGGTGCCTACTTGGACAGGACTCTGCCACCCAGGTAGAAGATCCGTGACTACTGGGCAGCCAAAACTGGATGTGTGGCCGCAACCCTGCCGAGTTTGCAGTGGAGAAGCTGTCTGCCGGCCAGTAGGTGGCTATCAGAGTGGGTGGTCAAGTGCGGCGGGGGACATCGTTAGCCCCAAGGAGACCCAGCTTGTCCAATGGGATCAAAATGTGGAACGACTGACCTTTGTCAAGAGGCAATAGGCGTGGATCGGCAGGGATTCCACACACACTGACTAGGCGTCAGACTACCATCAGCCATGAAGCCTCACCCAAACTAGTTGGAGTAATGAGTGTATGGGCAAACTACCTGCCTCAGCCACTATTTTGATTGCCGCCACTCGCCTGATGCACAAACCATCTGCTGACTGTTTCTCCATCTCGGCCAAAACAACCATTTTCTTTATCAGGGTGGCTATTGCCGCCCACCTACACAGGGGTTCATTGTCCAGTCTGACCTCTGGCTGCTTGGCTGCTGCCGTGCCCTACACACTGTTATTGTCCCACCTTGGCCTTTCTCCTGTTTTTGCCCCTCCAGATGTATTGGCCACTGCCTGACCTCATGTGTTGTGCCGGACCTACCACTGTGTCATTGTGCCCTGTCTGAACTCATCGCTCCTTGGCTGCTCCCGTGCCCCTACACCTTGTCATGTCCCATTCTGGGGGCCTTTCCCCTTTTTTTTGCCCACCCCCAGAATGTCTTTGTGCCATCCTGACCTCATGCTGCGCTGCCGTGACCTAAAAACTGGTCATTGTGCCACTGTTGACTCATGCTGCCCCTGGGGTGCTCCCCGGCCTACACACGTGTCCATTTCCCACTGTGGCCACTCCTGTTTTTCCCACCTCCAAAATGTGATTGTGCCATGCTGCCCCTCATGCTGTCCTGGGGTTTTGCTCCGTGCCTAACACTTGTCATTGTCCCACTCTTGGCTTACTCCTGTTTTTGCCCCCCTCCAGAATGTCATTGTGCCCTGCCGGACCTCATGTTGCTGCTGCCGTGCCCTACAAAATGTCATTGTGCCATGTTGACCCCATGCTGCTCCTGTGGCTGTTTGCCGTGACCCAAATGTGTCTTTGTCCCATTTTGGGGCCCCTACCCGGGTTTTTTCCCACCTCCAGAATGTGTTTGGCCACTTTTGCCTCATGTGCTGTGTGGCTGCTGCGTGACCCCAAACTGTGCATTGTGCCCTGTCTGACTCATTCTGCCCCTGTGGCTGTGCCGGGGCCCTACACACTGTGTCTTGTCCCCTCTGTGGCCTACTCCGGTTTTTGCCCCTCCAAATGTGATTGTGCCCCTGTCTGACCTATGCTGCCCTGTGGTGCTGTCGTAAATACACACGGTGTTTGTCCCCACTTGTGGCCTACTCCTGTTTTTTGCCCCCTCCAAAATGTATTGTGCCACTTCTGACCTTATGCTCTGTGGCTGCCCCCCGTGCCCTCCCACTGTGTCATTGTGCCCCTGTCTGCCCTATGCTGTGTGTGGGCTGGTGACCTCACACTGTGTCTTTGCCATGTCGCCCCTCATGCGCTGCTGGGGTGTGCGGTTGACCTAACACGTGCCCTTTGTCCATGTCTTCCTCATGCGCTGCTGGGTTTGTGCTGACCTACAACCTGTCATTGTGTCCTGTCTGACCTCTGCTGCTGCGCCCTGCCCCCCCACATGTGTCATTGTGCCACTCCGTACCTTTTCCTTTTTTGCCACCTCCAGAATGTCACTGGCCCTGTATGCCCTAGCTGCTGTGGCTGCCGCCGTCACCCCCCAAATCTGTCATGTGTTGCCACCTGAGCCTCAGCTTGTTTTTTTCCCAGCTGTTGGCCATATTTTATCGGGCACTTTTCCCGCTTCAGTTTTTGGTCATTTTGCCCTTTTAAAAGGGCCCGGGGAAATTTTAAGTGAAGCGTTTCTAAAAGTGGGGGGGCAGTCAGTGCGTGTCAACTAAAACACAACTTTGTATGAAGACCAAACCAAGCCCCCCTTGCATATTAAGCATGGCACAACATTCTACAGCACCCTGCAGGCTCTTGGGCACCTGGAAAAAAAGCTGTTTTTTTTTTAAAGTGATTCGTGCAGAAATATTCGGGGGGAAATTATTTTTTGCCGAGAAAAATTTGGCGAAGTGAACGAAAAATTTCGGGAAAATTGCCATCCTAAATTGTCAAATAGTTTTTTTATGCACTCCTCTTCTCAGTTTGGGGCAAATAGGACTTGTCCAAAAATTTCGGGAAATATTATATTTTAAAATTTTTGCCTGTTCTCAGCGGTTCAAAGCACAAAATTTTAAACCATAAACTTGGCAAAAAAGTTTTTGCATTCTGTGTTCTCAGTTTGGCGCATATAGGGATTGTCTAATAATTTGGTGACAAATATTTTTATTTTAATGTTGCCCGTTTCAGCGTATCCAAAAACCAAAATTTAAAATTAACTTTGGGAAAAAGTTCTATTGCCTCCCTTTATTTCATTTTGGTGCAAATGAGGACTTGTCCAATTTAAATTTTGGGGTTAAATTTTCTTTTTTAACTGTTGCCCGCTCTCGCTTTCCAAAAAAAAAATATTTAATCCAAAATTGGTAAGTGTTTTTATTTTCACTCCGTGCTTCTCAGTTTGGGGCCCTATGGGGCCCTGTCGATAGTGGGGAAAATATTCAAATTTTAACTGTTGTGTTTCAGGGGTGAAAAAACACCTATTTACATTTTAATTTGGAATAAATTTCAAATGCACTCCGGGGGCTTTTTTTCAGTTTGGCACAAATAGGACTTGTCCATAAGGGGTGAAAATACTTATTTTAGGGTTGGGTTTTCAGCAGGCCCCCAAAAACCCCTATTTAAAAGTTTTTAAAATTGGCAAAAAATTCTATTCTCTTCTTCTCAGTTGGGTAAATAGAGGATTGTCCGATTAATTTGGTGACAATATTCTTTTTAAAATTTGCCTGTTTTTCAGCAGTCCAAAAAAAACCATTTTAAGCGATATAAGTAACAATTAGTTCTTTGCTCTTCGGTTTTTGTTTGGTAGAAATACACATTTGTCCGATAATTTGGCGACAAATTCCATTTTAATATTTTCTTTTCAGCGGGGCCCAAAGCACCCAAATTTTTAAACCCTATAACTTTGGAAATAGTTTTTATTGCACTCCCTCTTCTCAGTTCAGCGCATATAGGGGGCTTTTTCCCATAAAATTTTTGGCAAAAAACTTTAAAGTAACTGTTGCCTGTTCCATGGTTTCAAAACCCAATTTAATCCATATAACTTTGGGAAAAATACTATTGCATCCCTGCTTCTCAGTTTGGGCAAGCGCGATTGTTTGATAATTTGGTGACAAATATTTATTTTTAAATGTTTTCTGTTTTCACGGTGCCAAAACACCAATTTAATCCATATAACTTGGGAATTGTTCTATTGCAATCGTTTTCAATTTTACTGCAAAAATGGCCAGATCCGATAATTTTGGGGACAATTTCGTTTTAAATGCGCTGTTTTGGTGTCAAAACTCCCTTTTAAGCCAATAAGTAGCAACTAGCTCTATTCTTTCCTTTCTTTCAGTTCAGGCAAACAGGGGGGTTTTCTGTAATTTGGTGACAAAATTCTATTTTTCTGTTTGTTTCGGGTGTCAAAACCCTTATTTTAAACCATATAAATTGACAAATAGTTCTATTTCATCCGGTTTTTTCTCATGTGGCACAAATACGACTTGTCCCATATGTGGTGTAATATTCTATTTTACTGTTGCCCGCTTCAGCAGTGCTAAAACCCATATTTAAACCATATAACTTGGCAAATAGTTTTTTTGCCTAATGCTTTCTGTTTGGCACAACTAGCGCCCTTATCCGTTTTTGGGGAAAATACTTATTTTAGTGTTGCCTGTTTTCAACAGTGCCAAAAAACCTATTTAAAGCATATAATTGGGAAAAAAAGTCCCCATTGCAACCCTGCTTTTCAGTTTGGGGGTAAAACAGGGACTTTTTTGATAATTTGGGGCAAGATTCTATTTTAACTTTCCTGTTCTCAGGGGTGCCCCCCCCCCCCCCCCCCCCCCCAAAAAAAACCCTATTTTAACCCTATAACTTGACAAATATTATAAACACTCCGTGCTTCTCTTTGGGGCAAAAAGGGACTTTTCCCATGATTTGGTGGGGAAATTTTATATTTTAATAGTTGCTGTTTCAGCTGTCAAAACACCTATTTAACCATATAACTTTGGCAAATAGTGTATTGCACGCCGTTTTTCTCAGTTTGCTGAAAATAGGGGACTTGTCCGATAATGTTACAAATTTTCTATTTTAAATGTTGCTGTTCCGCGGGCCAAAACACCAATTAACCCAGAAAAATTTGGGCAAATAGTTTTATTGCCTCCGTGCTTCGCAGTTTGGCGCATAAGGGATTTGTCTAATAATTTGGGTGAACAAGTAGGTCCTGCCCCCACTTCACGTACCCCGGGGTTATTGGAGCTCGACAGGGCTAAACGCCTTTCTACTTGTAATAATTACAAATGTGTTTGAAGTCTGTAGCTTTTTTAACGGGACGTGGATTAGGGTATTACGAGGGACAAACAAAAATGTACTTTGAATATAAAAGGGTTGTTTTAACAAAAAAAAACATGTGCAAATAAAAGTACGAAAATTTTACATGGTGGATAATTCTAGGCCAATTCAATAACAGCACGTGTAATTGCTAAAATTTTTAAAACAAGTTCTAAACTGTACTAGCCGGCTTATGATGTAGATAAGCTAGCATTTTCACAACCGAAGCTTACCAACTATGTTTCAACAAGGTAGAGATGAGTGGCTGTTTTCCTCTTGTCAGACAGTGGTGAAAATTATTTCTTCTCCCCATAATAAAAGAATTTTCCTCTTAAGCGGGGAAACAAAAACATTTTTGTGAAACCTTACAAAAAAGGCCACAAGGTGGCCCCCAAAGGTTTTAATTTTTTAACTAATGCATGGAACCATATTGGAGACAAATACGACTTTAATGACATGCCTATAAGCAGCACACTCCCCCCCCTGGGTCGTTAAACCACTAACAGAGTCCTAAAGAAAACTTAATATGATTTTTCATAAGGGTTTGGGGAAACAGTTTAGTCTCTTTCTGCCATGGCCGACCTCTGCATGCGCATGTTTCCATCTTACTTTAAGGTTTTGGGATAAAACCTAGGGGCCCATTCGTTTTAAGCGATTACAGTCTTTCATAAGAACGACACAAAAATTTTGAGGTTAGGGTTTGGTGGTTTGCCCCTTATTTCCCTTTGGTTTTATGTGGAGATGTACTTTTTCCTACTTGTCCCAAAAGGATTGCGGGCTTTTTTTACCTTTCCTTGACTTTGTAAAAATCTTTGATGTGAACTCCCTCAGTGGTTAAAAAATGCCCTTTTTCTGAGTAAAAAGCAAGCGGAGTAAGGAACATGGATCTTTTGGATCACTTGAAATTGGATTTAAAGGTTGGGATTAATAATGGCTGAAACCTTGGGTAGTAGTTAAGCACTAAAGAGTGAGCCTTCTTACCCCCTTGCCATAGGAAAAGAGTCCAATTTTTCGGCAAACCCATCATTTTCCCCCCAAGCTCCACCATATGGAAAGATGTGGTAAATTTAAAGTCCAGAAACCTTTCTCAATTGGGATTTTCGACATGATGTATCCGGGTTTAGGGGTTTTTTTTCTTTAGCTCTCCAACAAGTTTTGGGGGCTGTCAAACTTTTGGGGGGTTTTTTTCTGGCCCCCTTTTTGCAATGAAGGGCCCAAAGTGTTTTGAAACTTGAATTCCCAAAACTCAATTAAACCCCCATAGGGCAGCTGGGTGGGCATACAAGTGAAAAAACTGCCCACCTTTGCTGTTGAATTGACCCCCTCTGGTGTATGAGAAACTAAGGCCAGGGGGCCCAAAAACATCAAGGACCCACGTTTTGGGAAAAAGGATCTGTTAATTCGTCAGATGGAAGGTTGGCCCTCTTTTGTGTTTGGGGAAAATACCTTTCATTTTTCAGCGGAACACAAATTAAAATAAACTTTCCACCATCCTTTGCCCAACATCCACAGTCCGCGCTCGTAAACCCCTTTTGTAAACACCGCCCGATGTTTTACCTTATTTTGGTAATTTTGTACAGCAAAGAAGCAAAATGATGAGACCGGAATTACTAAGGGATTTTTTTTAGCAAAGTCTATTTTGGCTTTCTTGGGCGACCTCCAATCTCATATCCACCTCCCCAAAAAATCATCCCCTTCTTTTAAACACTGTTTTTTTTTTGGGGTAGGGCTCGGTTTTGAGCTCTGTTTCTTTGGCATAGCTTTTTTTTTGCACAGTTGAATGATCAACATTTTTACATTCAAGTTACTTACTGTGTAACATTTTTACAGGGTGCCCCTCCTTTTCAGACCCTTGTATGCGAGTCAAGGCATTTTTGAAAGAACTGCCATGTGGGGTTAAAAAGGTGAGGCTCGTTTAAATGATTTCCAGGGAGTGAATCAAAAACTTGAACTTTTAAGTGCTACTTTTAACTTTTGTTTAACACTACAAATGAGGCGGATTTTCAGCATCTGGTCTATATATATTTCAAATTTTCAATTTTGTGGTGTTGTGCTTATTGACAGAAAAAGGGAGGAACCCTTTAAACCATATTGTTCTTTTATTTTGGCACAGCTTAAATCTAGTTGCTTGGTCTCAGGATTATGGGCTGAGGTAAAAATGCCATTGTTTTTGGGCAGGTTAACCTGATTTGTAAACCCGTTTTTGAATAGACAAAAAAGCTTGGTTTTTTTGTATATTAGCCAGGACTACTTTGCATCTGTGTAAAACCAACATTTTTTATTTCCATGTTCATTCTTCAGATCATTCGGCGGATCAACTGTAATACTGCAGCACAATTGTAGTCTGTTTTTGTGTGTTTTAGATTGTTAAAGTTTGTTTTTCCCTGACGAACCCCAAAGTGGAATTTTCCTTTGACATCTATTGCTTTTTAGGCTACAGCAGCAATACTTTGCGAACCAAAAACCCAGATTTTTTTTATTTTGAATTCGGGGGATGGGAAAAGGTCATAGAATTTTCGACACAAGACTAATAGTAGTTAGAAGGGTTCTTCCCGTATCCAGTTCTTTTTTTTCAATATGGGTTGGATCATCCAGTCAAAAATACCGGGTTAGGTCCGAGTATTGCTTTTCCTTGGGAATATGACAGGTCCCCCAAACCAAAGGGTCATACAATTTTTTTGGTAGAAAGGGGCCCTCTTCGGGTAAACGGGTTTTTTTTCTTTGGGGGTTACTTGGAAATAAAGGTGCAACTTTAAATCCCAGGAATCCATGACTACGTTCATAGGGGAAGAGTTGCATACTCCCAAAATCTAAGTTTTTTTAAGTCACCGAGTAATCAAGTGTTGGAAAGGTTTCCATTAATTCTTTACTGTTCGATGCAATTTTATGAAGTCTTAAGTTTGAATTGGCAGGCATTTCTTGCGCTCTCTTGAGAAGACTGATTGCAGCCTCATTTGTGGGTAGTGATTTTAAACAGTCATCCACATAAAAATCCTTTTCTACAAAGTGTCTAACATCTGATCCATATTCTTTCTCACCCTCCTTAGCGGAATGCTTGAGCCCATAAACGGCTACTGCAGGTAAAGGGCTTTTACCAAAGATATGCACCGCATGCGATACTCTATGGGATCTTTGGAAGGATCATTGTCTCTGAACCAGAAGAATCTTAAAAAGTTTCTATGTTCTTCTTTGACCAGAAAGCAGTGAAACATCTATTGGATGTCTGCCATAAACGCAACAGAGTCTCTACAAAAGCGAAGAAGTACTCCAAGGAGTTGGTTGTTCAGGACTGGCACTGACAGAAGGACATCGTTTAATGACACACCATCATGCTTGGCACTGGAGTCGAACACTACTCTTATTTGACCTGGTTTCTTTGGGTGGTACACTCTGAATATGTGCAAATACCAACACTCCTCAGAGTCTTTTAAAGTAGGAGCTATCTCTGCATGACCATTCTCAAAAATCTTCTCCATGAATGTAAAAAAGTGGTCTTTCATATCTGGTTTTCTCAGAAAATTACGTGTAAGAGAAATGAAGCATTTGTAGACTTGTTCTCTGTTGTTAGGTAAGTGTGGTCTCGCAGTCTTGAAGGGAAGAGGAGCAACCCAATTATTGGATTTGTCTTTGGTTATTCCTTGCTCCATTATTGTTAGGAACAGTTTGTCTTCAAATGACATTGCCACCTGATTGTCCTCTTTAGTTCTCTGGAAAACTGTGCATCCCAAATGGTCTTGGTCACTGTCAAAGGATAATTGTCACATGAAGAGACTATGAAGGGACATGGTATTTGAAAGCTGTGTGGTAGCTCTTTTATGTGTAAATTATTTTCACACGGTTGGAAAAGAGAAGGGCGTCCATTCTCTAGCGTGTTGGTAAGCATGTTGTTAACATAGGTCGATTTGTGCACATTCCCTAGGCAAACACTCTTATAATGACCCTTCCTATATCAAGTTTCTGGGCATATGGAGCATTGTGAGGACCATTAATTTGGCTTCTAGCTTTGTGAACTCTCAAGTTATCTTTCCCAAGGAGTAGGATTATCTGTGCTTGAGCATCAAGTTCTGGTATAAGATGAGCTATACGCCTCAAATGGGAGTGATATTCTGCAACATCTGGTGTAGGGATTTCAGCCCTATTGTCTGGAATCTGTTTGCACTCGATTATGGTAGGTAAGGGCAAGCAGGTGATACCATCAATAGACTCTACCAGGTGGCCAGTAGGTCTCCTTCCCGCCGTCTCAACAGTACCTGCACAAGTCTTTAGTGAGTAGGGAGAGCTGGGTCCTTTGATGTTAAAAATTTCGAAGAAAGCAGATCTGGCTAGACACTTGACTTGCATAGATCTTTTTTTTCTTTGTAATTTTTGGCCGTAGGGAAAAAAACCCGACCAGGGTATTTGGGGCAGACCCGATACCTGGAGTCCTTTGCAGACCTTGTACTTGTGAAGTAACGCTGGGGTATCAACTGCTTACGCTCTCCTTTACCAGTTCCTCAGTGCTTTCTGCATGTGGTAAAGTCCAGGGGCTGGGCAGGGGGTAAAGCGGTTGGATCTGTTCGTCACACTCTGTGCATTTACACGACCCGTCCTTGGGAAAGTGTGAGTAGGATAAGGGGAAAACTAGGGCAAACAAAAAAAATGACATTTAAATATACATAGGCTGTTTGTAAAACAAACAAAAAAACAGTTGCAAAGTAAAAGTACAGTAAAAATTTAATGGGGATAAAAATGTCCAGGCCAGTCTTAAAAACAGCACAGTATTTCGTCTAACTCATACAACAAGTTCTAAACTGCTTTCGGCTTATGAAGCTAGATTAGCTAGCATTTTCCAACCGAACAGCACCAACTACTTCAACAAAGAGAGATGAATGGCTAATGTCCATTTGAGACATGAAAATGAAAATGATTACTTCTACCCATAAGCAAAAGAACTTTCCCCTTTAAGCAGGGGAAAAAATAAACTTTGTGAAACCTTTACAAAACAAAGGCCACAAGTGGCACCAAAGGGGCTAATTTTTTAACTAAAGCAGTAAACCATATTGGGAGACAAAAAACAGACATTAAAAAACCCTCTTAAGCAGCAAATTTTTCTATTTTAAAATTTTCTTGTTTTCCCCCAGTGTCAAAACAATAAAATTTAATCCATATAAATTGGCAAATAGTTTTATTGCACCCCCAAACTTCTCACTTTGGGTTTTCAAAATAGGGACTTTTTGATAATTTGGTGACAAAAATTCATTTTAAATGTTGCCTTTCTCAGTGGTGCCAAAACACCATATTTTAAACCATATAACTTGGCAAAAAACTTCCATTGCAACCCCTTTCTTCTCTTTGGTCAAATAGGGGACTTTTTTTGATAATTAGCTGACAAAATTCAATTTAACTTTGTCTATTTCACGGGGGCCAAAAACCATATTTAACCTAAACTTGGGAAATATACTAGTGCAGTCCCCTCTTCTAATTTTTGGCAACAAGTGCGCACTTGTCCGATAATTTGGTGACAAATATTCATTTTAACTGTTGCGTATTCCCCAGCGTGCCAAACCCCATATTTTAAGCGATTTAACGTAACAAATAGTTCTATTGCCTCCGGCTTTCTCATTTGGGAAAAATAGCGTCTTGTCCCCATAATTTTTTGACAAATATTTATTTTTACTGTTGCCTGTTCTCAGCGGTCCAATACACCCTATTTAAAACCAATAACTAGCAAATAGTTCTGTTGCACCCGGCTTCTCATTTGGCGCAGATAGGGAAATGCTGATAATTATGGGACAAATACTATTTTAGCGGTTTTTTTTTCCCAGTGGTGCCAAAACACCCCTATTAAGCGAAAAACGTAACAAAAGTTTTAAAGGGTCCCGTGCTTCTATTTTTGGTACAATAGCGCACTTGACGAAATTTGGTGACAAAATATTCTATTTTTTCGTTGCGTATTTTCACGTGCCCCAAAACCCCAAATTTTAAGGATTTAAAAAGTAACAACTAGTTTATTGCCCCGTGCTTCTCATTTGGTACAAAAAGCGTACTTGTCCCATAATTTGGGAAAATATTCTATTTTTACTTTGTGTTCCAGCGGGCCATTTCACCATATTTAATCCATATAACAGCAAAAATTCTGGTTTCACTCCTTTCCAGTTTTTTGGGGCCCGATAGGGGAAATGTCGAAATTATTTGGGCAAATATAATTTTTGCTGTTGCCTGTTTCTCAGTGGTGCCAAAACCCATTTTAAGGGTATAAAAGTAACAACTATTATACGGCTCTCCCTGTTTTCAAGTTTAAATTTCAAAATAGGGACTTATCGATAATTTGGTGACAAATATTCTATTTTTTAAATTTTGTTTTGTTTCTCACGGTCCCAAAACACCAAAAAAATACATATAACTTTGGAAAATAATTCTATTCACTCCGTGCCCCCCTCTCAGTTTTGCGCAAATAAGACATGCCGATATTTGGTGACAAAATAATCTATTCTATGTTGCCTTTTTCCCGCGGGGGCCCCAAAAACCATTTAATCCATAAACTTGGGAAATATTTTTCTTTTAAAAACCTGCCCGCTTGGAAAAAATAGCGCACTTTTCCGAATTTGATGACAAATATTTATTTTTAAATGTCGCTTTTGGTGTCAAAACACCCTATTTAAGCCCTATAAAAGGGAAACAACTAGTATTGTTTCCGTGCATTCCTTTTTGGCGCAAATAGGGGCTTGTCTGATAATTTGGTGACAAATATTTTATTTTTAAAGGTGCCTTTCCAGTGGTTCAAAACACCATTTAAAACCTATAACTTGGGGAAAAATTTTTATTTTTATCCGTTTTTCTCATATTGGTGCAAATAGGGCACTTTTACAATAATTTGGGACAAAATATTTTATTTTTAACTTTGCCTGCTCTCACCAGTTCCCCAAAAAACCAATTTAATCCATTAATTGGCAAAAAAAGTTCTATTGCACTCTGTTCTTTTCTTGGCGCAAAAGGCACTTTCCGATAATTTAGTGCCAAAAACTATTTAATGTTGCCTTTTTTCCGTCCCAAAGCACAAAAATTTAAAACCCTAAATTGGGGAAATAGTTCATTGCACTCAGTCTCCAGTTTTGCACAAATGAGCACATGTCCAATTAAATTTTATGACAAATATTCTATTTTTTAAATTTGCCTTTTCCCAACGTGCAAAACACAAAATTTTTAAACCATAAACTTGGGAAAAAATTTATTTCACTCTTTTTTTCATTTTCTGCAAAAAGGGGGTTTTCCGATAAAATTTTTTACAAATATTATATTTTAACTGTTTCCTGTTCTCAGCGGTGCCAAAACACCTATTTAATCCATAAACTTGGGAAATAGTTCTATTGCACTCCGTGAGTCTCATTTTTGCGCAAAAAGTTTTACGTCCATAATTTGGGGACAAATACTCAATTTTAACTGTGCCCCTTTTTTTTAGCAGTCCAAAAAAACCCTATTTAAAACCCTTAACTTTAAAAAGTTTTTATTTACTCCGGGGGTTCTCAACTGGCGCATTTTGGGGATTGCTGTAATATGGGGGACAAATATTTTATTCACTCCCTTTTTCTTATTTTGGCGAAAATAGGCACTTTTACAATAATTTTTGTGCAAAAATTCATTTTAACTGTTTCCTGTTCTACGGTCCCAAAGACCAAAATTTAAACCATATAACTTGGCAAAAAAATTTTATTGCACCGTGCTTCTCATTTTGCACAAATAAGCACAGCCAAAAATTTGATACAAATACTATTTAAAAATGTCGCCCGTTCTCACGGTGCTAAAAAACCATATTTAAAACCCTAAATTTGGGAAATATTCTTTCACTCCTTGCGTCTCATTTTGGGGACAAATAGCGCCTTTCCGATTGTTTGGTGAAAATATTCTTTTTTAACTGTTTTCCCGCTCTCAGCAGTGTCAAAAAACAATATTTAATCCAATAAATTTGGAAAAAATTCTATTGACTCCCTTCTCATTTGGGGCGCTAAGGGACTTTTTCGATAATTTGCGAAAAATATTCGATTTTTTAAAATGTTTTCGGTTCTCACGGTGCCAAAAAAACCCTATTTAATCCATATAAATTGGCAAATAGTGGGTATTTCACTCTGTTTCTCAGTTTGGCGCAACAGTGCACTTTCCCCATAATTTATGACAAATATTCTATTTTAGCTGTTGCCTGTTCTCAGTGGTGCCAAAACACCATATTTAAGCGATATAACGTAACAACTAGTTATACGGCTCTCCGTGCTTCTCAGTTTGATACAAATAGCGCACTTGTCCGATAATTTGGTGACAAATATTCTATTTTTAATGTTGCCTGTTCTCAGCGGTCTCAAAACACCATACTTAATCCATATAACTTGGCAAATATTTATTACACCGTGCTTCTCGGGTTTTGGCCAAAAAGGGCCATGTTGATAATTTGTTGACAATTTTTTTTATTTTAACTGTTCCTTTCTCAGGGTGCAAAAACCCCTACTTAAACCAAATAACTTGGGAAAAAGTTTCATTTTCACTCCCGGTTTCCCTTTTGGGACAATAGGGGACTTGTCCCAAATTGGTGACACACTGACTAATATTTTTATTTTAACTTGCATGTTTGTGGTGTTAAAAAAAAATTTAAGCCCCAATAACTTTTGCAACTGCTCACCTTTCCGGGGCTGTCAGTTCGGTGCAAATAGGGGACTTGTTATAATTTGGTGAAAAAAATCAATTTTAAAAAATGCCCTTTTCTCACGGGTGAAAACACCATATTTAATCCTATAACGGAAAGGTTTTTATTTCACTCTGTGCTTCTCATTTTGGGCACAAAAAAGGCATTGCCCAAAATTTTGGGAATAACATTCTATTTTAAATGTTCCTGGTTTCAGCATGCCCCAAAAACCTTTTAAAGATATAACTTTGCAAAAAGGTTTACTGCAACCATGCTTCTAGTTTGGCGCAAATCGGGGTTTTCCAATAATTTTTGGGGACAAAACTCTATTTTAACTGTTGCCAATTCTCAGGCGGTGCAAAAAAACCAATTTAATCCATATAAAATTGACAAAATTTATGTTTTTCATCCGTGCTTCTCAGTTTGGTGCAAATGGGGACTTTTTCTGATAATTGGTGGCAAATATTTTATTTTAATTTTTCCTGTTTCAGCGTGCCCAAAAAAAATATTTAATCCATATAACTTGGCAAATGTTCAATTGCAATCCTTCTTTTCAGTTTGGCACAAATAGCGCACTGCAAAAAATTTGGGACAAAAATTCTATTTTTAAATGTTTGCCCAAATTTTTTTAGCGGGGCAAAAAAAACCAATTTAAGCATTAAATTGCCAAATATTTCTATTACCCCGTGCTTTCAGTTTGGTGCAAAGGGGGCTTGTCCGATAATTTGGGGCAAAAATTTATTTTAAACTGTTGCCAGTTCTCAGCGGTGCCAAAACAACTAGTAATTCATATAACTTGGCAAATAGTTATTTTGACTCCCTGCCTCCAGTTTACGGATATAGGGACTTTTTCCAAATAATTTTGTGACAAACATTCTATTTTAACAGTTACCGTTTTTCACAGTGTCAAACACTTTTTTAATCCCCATAAATTGGGGAAAAATTATTTTGCACTCCGGCTTCTCGTTTGGGACAAAAGGACTTCCGAAATTTGGTGACAAATACCGATTTTAAAAATGTGCCGTTCTCAGGGGGGCCAAAAAACCCCTATTTTGTCATAAAACTTTAAAAAAATACTTTTTTTGCACCCGCTTCAAGTTTCACGCATAGGGGGCTTGTAAAAAATATGGTGAAAAAATTTTATTTTTAAAAAGTTACCGTTCTCAGCGGTGCCAAAACACAATTTAATCCATATAAATTGGCAAATAGTTAATTTCACTCCGGATTTTCCAGATGGCGCAAATAGGGGACCTGTCCGAAAATTTGGTGACAAATATTTTTTTTTAACTGTTGCCTGTTCTCAGCGGTGTCAAAACACCATCCATACAACTTGGCAAATAGTTCTATTGCACTCCGTTCTTCTTATTTTGGCGAAAGCAGGGCACTTTTACAATAATTTGGTGTGAAATATTCTATTTTAACTGTCGCCTGTTCTCAGCGGTGCAAAACCCAATTTAAAATTTTCCCTAAATTTGGCAAATAGTTCTATTCACTCCTTGCAACTCATTTGGGACAAATAGGCACTTTTCCGATTTTTGGTTTAAAAAAATTTTTATTTTAACTGTTTTCCCCTCTCAGCAGTGCCATAACACAATATTTAATCCATATAACTTGGCAAATAGTTCTATTGCAATCCGTTCTTCTCAGTTTGGCACAAATAGCGCACTTGTCAAATAATTTGGTGACAAATATTGTATTTTAACTGTTGCCAATTCTCAGCGGTGCAAAAACACCATATTAATGCATATAATTTGCCAAATAGTTCTATTGCACTCCGGCTTCTCATTTGGCGCATAAAGGGACTTTTCCTGATAATTTGGTAAAAAATTCTAATTCTAACTGTTGCCTTTTCCCCGCCTTTCCAAAAACCATTTAATCCCTATAACTTGGCAAAAGTTTTTTTGCCCTCCTTGTTTTTCCCGTTGCGCAAATAGAGGGCTTGTCCTATAATTGTTTACAAATATTTTATTTTAAATTCCCGTTTTCATTTTTGTCAAAACCCATATTTATTCATTTTAAATTGGGAAAAACTGTAGTTCTTTGCACTCCGTGCTTCCGTTTTCACAAATAGCACACGTGTCCGATAATTTGGTGACAAATATTCTATTTTAACAGTTGCCTGTTCTCAGCAGTGTCAAAACACTATATTTAATCCACATAACTTGGCAAATAGTTATTTTGCACTCCGTGTGTCTCAGTTTGATAAAGAAGCTTGATAAAGAAGTTCATTCTTCGAAACGCGCGGGTTGGGGTTTGGCGGGTCTTTCCCTAAGCTATCCTCATACTAATACCAATTGAGAATATGGACTACGCTAAGCGCGATAAGTATTGCACCTTTTCCCATGGGCTTTAAAACTGTTGCTGTTTTTTTTTCGTTAATGATTAAAAAATGAAAGTATTTAAGAAAAATTTGGTCAATTTTTCCGTAGAGTTTAACATGGGGCTATGGAAGATTTT
>JAODAL010020799.1:0-68581 GCA_025379985.1 Phyllomedusa bahiana
GGGATCTACGCTAAGGGGGCATCTACCTGAAACAAGGGTGCATCTGCCTGGCTATTGGGGACCAACCTGCCTATTAGGGGCACTACCTGGCTATTGGGAGCACTACCTGGCTATTGGGAGTACTACCTGGCTAAGGGAGGCACTACCTGGCTATTGGGGGAACTACTTGGCTGTACGGGGCACTACCTGGCTTTTGGGGGCACTGCCTGGCTGTAAGGGGCACTGCCTGGCTATTGGGAGCACTACCTGGCTAATGGAGGCACTACCTGGCTATTGGGGGAACTACTTTGCTGTAAGGAGCACTACCTGGCTTTTGGTACCTTTGGGGCACAGTTTGGCAGAAACCCCCCCCCGCTCTCAAGGATGCTGAATAGACCATCCAACAGTCCAGGGAAGCTGGGTGATGCTAAAACTCTAATTTAGTTTCTACCAGAGCCATTACACAGTTAGCTAGAGTGGGGTGTGGCTTTTCAAAGGGGGCATTGCTGCCATGCAAGATGGGCGTGGACATGCTTTCTTACTTTCAAAAGTTGGCATGTATGCCTTTAAGTTGATCATGTTTACTTATGTCTAGAGATGAGCGATTTAATCGAGAAAAGATTAAATCGAGCCGATTTTTACGGTTTTCTCGATTCGATCTGATCTTTTTCCTTAAAATCATATCATAAATCGAGATCTAGACTTCTGATCGCGCCATTTTTGTTGCTTCCTGTACTGTTGGAGGCCAGCTAATCAGTGCAGAGTACAGAGGTTGGTCAAGAACATCACCAGTGCGGGGTGTAAGGATCTCATTGGCTGCTAAAATCACATGACCCTATTTTATCTATGTCACTGTACTTCCTGCTGAACGCCATTACGATTACAGACTGTGAAATGAACACATTGCTCTTTCTGCACTGCTTTTTTCAAAGCACACCATCTCCCAACGATTTGACAAAGGAAAAGCTGCTAGATAGATTAGATTGGTGTCAGGGCTAGGCGGCGCTCGGCTTGCAGGGAGAAAAGAGTCTGCAGCAGCTGATCAGCGACCGCACTCTGATAGACAGTCTGCTGGGAGCTGTGTGAGTGACACAGGTCCAGCCACTCCTGATAGGGGGCGTGTCGCACCAACCAATGGGAGGACACGGAGGCCGCTCCAATAAGCTGCAGGGGCGGTGTCCGGGAATCCCATTTAAGCTCCCTGAAGGCTGAGTGCTGCGCCTGTGATATTTTCTGGCTGCCTTGCTTTCCTGTGATTTGTATTGTGCTGTTTACTTTTGTACCAGACCCCGGCTTGTTAACTTACCTCGGCTTGTCTTCTGAATTTGACGTGACATTATCACAGGCCAAAACCGTTACTGCTCTACCCTCACTATGAACCCCATGACAGCTCTGGTAGAGCAGATGCAGTGGCTTACCCAGGTAGTCCAGGATCTGGCGTTGCGGGTACAACAGCAGGAGTCTTCCTCAAGTCTGAGTGTCCCTGCGCTACCTTCCCCTCCTGTGGAGCCTCCTATACAGTTGCCTGACAGGTTCTCAGGCCAAACGGGAAGACCTTTTTGGCATTTAGAGAGGGATGTCGCCCTGTACTTTAGGCTCTGCCCCTGTACCTCAGGCAATGAGGAGCAGAAAGTGGGAATAGTTATGTCCCTACTTCAGGGTCCCCCCTAGGAGTGGGCATTTTCGTTACCACCTGAGTCGCCAGAACTGTCTTCTATGGACAGGTTCTTTGCCGCCTTGGGGGTTTACTTTTTGATGACCCTGATAGGGAAACTGTAGCCGAGGCTCAGCTGACCACATTGAGGCAGGGTCAAAGGACTGTGGAGGAGTTTTGCTCTGAATTTTGTCGCTGGTGCGTTCCGTCTGGATGGAATGACCAAGCTCTTAGATGTCAGTTTAGATTAGGGTTAGCTGACCATGTGAAGGATTTATTGGTGGCTTACCCTACCCCTGGTACTTTAGATGAGGCTATGGCACTAGCCGTTCGTCTGGAAAGACGTTTTAGGGAGAGACGTCGGGGAAAAGGCTTCCCCTCCGGTGGTCCACACCATGGTCACCTCTTAACCCATTGTTTCCGATTTAAACCCAGAGGAGCCCATGCAAGTGGGGGCTTCCTCCGCGACTTCTGCTAGGGACCGTAGGACTACTCGTCGCACCCAGGGGTTGTGCTTCTACTGTGGCGAAGATGGACACGGAATTCGGGAGTGCTCCAATCGGAAGATCAGGCCAGAAAGACTCCAGAGCCTAGGTGATTTACAGGAGGGTCACCTAAGCGAACAGGTATTTCCTATTGTATCCAAAAAGTTTCTGCTCCCAGTTAAGATCTCATATTTGTCTCTGTCTGGGAATGCTTTTGTGGATTCTGGGTCAGCTTCCAATTTTGTAAATGCGTCCTTCGCCAAACGTCTGGCCCTACCTTGGAGGCCTCTCTCTGAGGCCCTGCAGGTTGTGGCAATTGACTCTACTCCGCGGACAAAGGGCACAATCCAACATTATACTCCTGAGCTTGAGATGTTGGTAGGATCCATACATACTGAGAAGTGTATTCTATTTGTCATGGAATGGCTGCCCGCTGATGTGGTTTTGGGGCTGCCCTGGCTTCAGAAACATAACCCGGTGTTTGACTGGAATTCAGGTGAATTAATCAAGTGGGAACAACAGTGTGCTGACAGATGTCTTCCTGTCATACTGGGCAATACTGAGGTGGAGCAGATTCCTGTTTTCATTCATGACTTTGCTCAAGTATTTTCTCAGAAACAGTCGGAGATATTACCCCCTCATAGATCTTATGACTGTGCCATTGACCTATTGCCCGGAGTGAAGTTTCGTAAGGGAAGGATATATAATCTTTCAGGTCCGGACAGAATAGCCATGAAGCAATATATTGCAGAAAGCTTACAGAAGGGGCATATCCGACCTTCTGTGTCCCCTATGGGTGCAGGGTTCTTCTTTGTAGGGAAAAAGGATGGAGGCCTCCGTCCATGCATAGACTACCGGGAACTTAATGAGATAACGGTGAAAAAAAAACATCCCTTACCCTTGATTCCTGAGCTGTTCAATCAAATCCAGGGAGCGAAGTGGTTTTCCAAGTTAGACCTGAGGGGGGCCTATAACCTCATCCGTATCTGAGAGGGGGATGAGTGGAAAACCGCGTTTAACACTCCTGGGGGTTTTATTTTGGTATCTGGTTATGCCATTTGGTTGTGTAATGCTCCTGCGGTTTTCCAGAATCTGGTTAATGATGTTTTCCGTGAACTCATTGGTTGTTGTATGGTCGTTTACCTGGATGACATTTTAATCTATTCGAAGGATTGGCCGTCACACCTTAAACATGTACGACAAGTGCAAATCCTGAAGGAGAAGGGTTTGTTTGTCAAGCTTAAAAAATGTGTTTTTGGAGTGCAGGAGGTACCTTTTCTTGGGTATATCCTGACTCCTAATTTATTCTGTATGGACCCCTGTATAATTCAAGCTATTCTCGATTGGGTCCACCTTTCGTCCCTGAAGGCCCTACAGCGATTCCTAGGGTTTGCTAATTACTATTGTAAATGTATTCATAATTTTTCTGTCTTAGTTCGGCCGTTGACTGACATGACTAAGAAGGGGGTAAATTTCAGTAATTGGCAACCTGAGGCCATAGAGGCGTTTGAGAAACTTAAGCAGTGTTTTGTATCAGCTCCTGTGTTGATTCAAGCAGATCATACCAAACCCTTCGTCCTAGAGGTTGATGCTTCTGAGTATGGGGTAGGGGCGGTCTTGTCTCAGGGGTCTGCTACTTTGACTAATCTTCGCCCTTGTGCCTTCTTTTCACGTAAATTTTCCTCGGCTGAAAGGAATTATGACGTTGGGAGTCGGGAGTTATTGGATATTAAAGGGGCCTTCGAGGAATGGCGCCACTTCCTCGAAGGTGCCCAGCATCAAGTCAGGGTTCTTCCCGATCATAAGAACCTTCCCTTTTTGAGAATGCTAAAAGGTTTAAATCCTTTGTCGGGAACGCGTTGGACATTTTTTTTACACGTTCAAAAATTTTTTGTTACTTAAAGACCAGGTTTCTAAAAATGGAAAAGCTGATGCACTATCTAGAAGCTTCTGTGCCAAACCACCTTCCCAGGAGGATCTCAGTAAACCCACAGTATATTTTCCCAGGAGACTGTTGTTTCAGCTATTTCTCCTGATTTAGCCACCGTGATTAAGACCCACCAGGAGACCTGCTAATTGTCCTGTTGCAAAGGTCTTTGTCCCCACTCAGCTCCGGCTACGATTATTAAAAGAATTTCATGATTCTGTTTTATCTGGACATCCTGGGTGTCCCGGCAAAAGAGACTGATTTCTCGTATCTACTGGTGGCCGTCATTGTCTCGTGATGTTGAGGCCTATGTGGCATCTTGTGAAGTCTGCGCAAAGGTTCCCAGAACTTGTCCTCCTGGCGAACTTTACCCTCTACCCATACCTGAACGTCCATGGACCCATATCTCCATGGATTTTATGACAGACCTTCCTCCTTCAGAGGGCAAAATGGTTATTTGGGTGGTAGTTGACCGTTTTAGCAAAATGTGCCCTCTGGTTCCTTTAAGGGGGTTACCGTCATCCAAAAAACTTGCTGAACTGTTTATCAAACATATTGTCAAACTGCATGGTTTACCGGAGAATATTGTTTCTGACAGAGGGATTCAGTTCATGTCTCGGTTTTGGAGAGCCCTTTGCAAGGCTCTGGGTATCACCCTGTCCTTCTCCTCTGCCTTCCATCCCAGAGACCCAATGGGCAGACAGAGAGGGTAAATCAATAGTAACTCAAAAACTCCGTTGTTATGTATTTGATCAGCAGGCAGATTGGGTAAAGTACTTACAATCAAGATAGTAGCTCGTCTGGTACCTCACCATTTTATTGCAACTATGGCTTTCACCCGAGGTATACATCATTTTCCAGTGCTACGTCTGATCACAGAGGGGTGGATGTTATCATTAAAGATATGTGCACAGTCTGGGCCCAAGTTCAGAAGAACTTGCTTCATACCCAGAACATCCAGAAGAAAAATTCTGATAGGCGGCATCTTTGTTCTAGAGGGTTTGCGGTTGGGGATAAAGTATGGTTATCCACTCAAAATCTGTGATTAAAAGTTCCCTCGGTAAACTGCGCCCCCGATTTGTAGTCCATATGTGGTTCAGGAGGTGGTTAATCCGGTGGCATATCGGCTGAAATTAGCCTCTTCTCTCCGTATACATAATGTGTTCAATCGGCACTTCTTAAGAGGTATATTCAGCCTGTGACTCCGCCCTCTAGACCTCCTCCTCCAGTTTGTATTGAAGGGGAGTTAGAATATGAAGTCGTCCGGATCTTGGACTCCCGTAAAGTCCAAAGGTCACTTCAGTACCTGTTTCATTGGAAGGGTTATGGTCCTGAGGAGAGATCATGGGTGCCGGCGACATCCATCAATGCGGATCACCTGATAAGGGAGTTCCATGAGTCTCACCCAGACAAACCCAGACCAGGGAAGGGTCCAGTGGCCCCTCCTAAAAGGGGAGGTACTGTCAGGGCTAGGCGTCGCTCGGCTTGCAGGGAGAAAGAGTCTGCAGCAGCTGATCAGCGACCATACCATGATAGACAGTCTGCTGGGAGCTGTGTGAGTGACAGAGGTCCAGCCACTCTGGACAGAGGGCGTGTCGCACCAGCCAACGGGAGGACCCGGAGGCCGCTCCAATCAGCTGCAGGTGCGGTGTTCGGGAATCCTATTTAAACTCCCTGAACAGCTGTGCCTGTGATAGTTCCTGGTTGCCTTGCTTTCCTATTATTTGTATTGTGCTGTTTACTTGTGTACCAGACCCCGGCTTGTTTACTTACCTCGGCTTGTCTTCTGATTTTGTACCTCGCTCCCGTTCGTCTTTGACCCCAGCTTGTTTACGTTTCTCCCTCTGGTTCTGATTTGTGGCTTGACATTTCTGATTTGGTATTTACCCGGACTGTCTGACTATTCTTCTTCCTGACGGCCCCAGCACTCTAGTAGCGCAGGGACTGTTGCCCAGATGTCGTCTGCCACCTAGGGCAGCATGTCAAGTAGGCAGGGACACTGGGTTGGAATCCTAGAAAGTAGTTGTCAGAGATTTTGATATAGCTGCATACTGTATCTTTTCATTGCCCAAAAGTTCCTTGCTGCAGTTTTTTTTTTGGGGGGACAGCTCGATTTTTGGGAGGCAGCTTGTGGACAAGTTACAAGGAATGAAGCAAGAACACCGTTGATTTGGTATCAGAGTTTGTCCATAACACTCCATTCCATAGATATTCCATAGAAAAAATTATATTTCTAATCCTAGTTGGTTGTGGCATAAGACCACATTTCTTAGATATTTCGTAGCAAAAATTCTATTTGTAGTCCTAGTTGGCTGCTGCAAATTACAAAGGCTGAAGCAAGAACACTGTTGATTTGGTGTCAGAGTTTTTCCATAACACCCCATTCCATAGATATTCCATAGAAAAAATTATATTTCTACTCCTATTTGCCACTTACAAAGTATAGACATTTAAGAACACTGTTTTTGCTGGTTTTGGGGTCATGCTTCTGAAAAGACAGTGATAGTCAAGGTCCTATTAAAAAAAACTTGTTTAAAAAACTCTTTTCTTCTTGCAAATTTTATAGAGCGTCCGAAAGGTAATTTTTGGTGGTTTTGGGGTTATGCTACTATAAAAGACAGCGATAGTCAAGATCCTATTAAAAAAAATCTTGTTTTAAATATTCATTTCTTCTTCAAAATTGTATTTTTTCAGAAAGGTCATTTTTGCTGGTTTTGGGGTCAGGCCACTGTAAAAGAAAGCAATAGTAAAGGTCATATTGGAAAAAGCTTATTTCACATACTCTTTTATTCTTGCTAATTTTATTGAGTGTCCGAAAGTTCTACTTTGTTGGTTTTGTGGTCATACTACTGTAAAAGACAGTGATAACAATGTCCTATTCAGAAAAATCTTGTTTGAAATGGTCAATTTCTTCTTGCTCATTTTATTCTGTGTGTCCATAAGGGCATCTGTGCTGGTTTTGGGGTCATGCTGCGGTAAAAGACAGCGATAGTCAATGTCCTATTCAAAAAAAATCTTGTTCAAAATAGTCATTTTTGTACAGAACTAAAACATAACAAAAACCCTACATATTTGGTATTGCTGGAATTGTATCAACCAGCAGAGAACAGAGAACACATTTATACCGAAGAGTGAATGCCGTAAAAACAAAACCCTGCAAATATGGAGGAAGAACTTTTTTTTCACATTTCGCCCCATATAGAATTTCTTTTAGTATTTACAGTGTATTCTATAGTATGGTGAATGACACCACTAAAAAGAACATCCTTCCTGCAAAATAAATGTCCTCATATATCTATGTAGAAGGAAAAAAAAAACTAATGGCTCTTGGAAGGAAAAAAAGAAAAAATAATCTGAAAATCACTTAAGAGGGTAAAGAGATTTTCTCACTAAGCTAATTCACAAGCAGTTCTACACTCACTCTGTCTCCGTAGGCTATGGGTGGTTCTATAGCAGTGATTAGCATGTTTATCTACTCTAAGTAGCTGAGCAATGTATGGGACTGAGTCATCCATACATGGGGTGATGCCACACCCTGCTAACTGCTCTCTCAGCTTATCACATAACAGAGTTATGGTTAGGCAACCAGTTAACCATAGAAACCTGCATGCACACAGAGCACTTAAAATAACTCTTATCCCATAACTAATATGAAATCTATTGACCAATGTATTTAGAAAAATTCTTCACTTACTTGTTCCTACAAGTTGAAAGCTAATCTTTATAGTGAGAAAACCCCTTTATTAATAGCACCATATACTGTACATTAGATAACCCACATAGTAGTACTAGATAGCAGAAAACCACCAACTTGTTCCACCCTAGAAAAATGTATTATGTTCTGTTATGCTATGAGTTGGGCCCTTTAACCTTTGGGCCCTATACCAGCTGCTTTGGCTGCTACAACTACATAGTTTCACCCATGCTTGTTAAACTGTCTTGCATTGAACTCTGTATAATATTACCAGGACTCAAATTTACATTTTCTACTAATAAACCTTGTTCAGGTGTACTGAGAAAGGCAGATCATGTACTTGCATCACCAACTGCTGTACATTAATAATAGTCTAGATAAAATACACCACTGTTTCCACTGCATGACAAAAATCGTACTCTTGGTACAAAAATATCTATAACTAAGAAAAAAGCAGCATATGTGCAATATGACATACGTCTATTGAGCATCAAAACAAAGCATTGGGCAAAAAATTTGTCGAAAACCTAAAAACCACTTTGAACCTGAGTATTTTGTCAGTTTTCTGTCCAAAGCAGCTGGGTTTCTGAAGCGTTTTTGGGAGGTTTTTAGTTTTTTGTTGAAATTTTTGTTGTGGATTTTAGTCTGTTTTTTTTCAGGAAGTTTTTAATGTATGCAAAATTCATATGTCTTGAACACCTGGGCCGTTTTTCAGCAGTACCGTTCAAATACTGCATCATAAAACGGCAAAAACCATCCAAAAACCGGTTTACATAGACTTCAATAGTAAATTTTCCTCTGGACTACGTCGGATTTAACAACATGTTCCTAAAACCACCAGCACCTAAAACTAGAAATAAAACAACCTGTGTAGACTATGGGTCGCTTTTCATAATAAATTCTATGTGGACATTTTTCAGTTGGATTTTCAGCAGTTTCAAAATACTAAAACCACTGAAAATCCGACAGAAAACTTCTACTATATAGGCTGTAGGGGGTTCAACTCCAATGGTAACCTTTCCACAGGAACCAGCAGCAGGGACGTTGCAACTTAAACAGGTGCTCTTTATTAGCCACACGTTTATACACAGCACACCCGACACCACAGGCTTACTTCAGCCTGTGCCAGTTTAGAAAGTCTTAAGCAAAGCAAAGTCTGTGGTATGCAAAGCACAGTTCTCTTGCCCGATGTGGGCGCTCACCAGTCCGTAGGGTCGCCCGGGCAAGGTGCTGCTTCCAGGCAGATATCCTGCTCACATCCAGACCTGCAAAACAGAGCTCTTTACTCCAAACTGCTCTGAGGAGACTCAGCCTCCACCTCCCCAGCTCACCTGACTTACCAGGCTTACAGAGATAAAAAATGTGGCCTGGACCTGGAAAAGGTGGGAGCGACCTCCCACCCAGCTCTTTGGCCGCTCCGGTAAAGCCCGGCCCGGAGTAACTGCTATCTGCAGTTATGCTAATAATAACAAGGATGTCAGTTTCCTAATGCATCTGACACCTACTATGCTGGGCTTTACCTCACCGATACCAGGCATAACGGTGACACATATCTCCCATCAATGATTGTGCCTTGCGCCCTCTTACATACCCCCCTCCTCTGCCCAAAGCCGGGGTTCTGGGCACCTTCCGCCATCATGCAGTGCACCCTAGACAAAGCATCTGCATTTCCTTGCAGTTTTCCTGGCCTATGCTCTACAGAGAAATTAAAATCCTGTAGAGCCAAGAACCAGCGGGTGACCCTAGCATTTTTTCCCTTCTTTTCTCTTAACCATCTAAGAGGGGCATGATCTGAAATCAGCCTAAACTTGCGCCCTAGCAGGTAATACTGAAGGGAATCCAGGGCCCACTTGATAGCCAGGCATTCTTTTTCAATAATAGAGTAGTTCTGCTCAGCTGGGGATAGCTTCCTACTCAAATAACAGACAGGATGTTCCTCTCCATTCATGACTTGGGACATCACCGCACCTAGACCCATATTTGAGGCGTCCGTCTGGACGACAAACTCTCTGGAGAAGTCTGGGGCAACTAACACAGGCTGCTTACAGAGGGCAGTCTTAAGCTTCTGGAAAGCTTCTTCAGCCTCTGGGGACCATTTCACCATGGCCGATTTTGCCCCTTTTGTCAGGTTTGTCAGAGGCACTGCTATCTCGGCGAACTTGGGGATAAACCTCCTGTAATACCCCACAATTCCCAGGAACGCTCTGACCTGTTTTTTGTTTAGTGGGCGGGGCCAGTTTTGAATTGCCTCTACTTTGTTAAGCTGGGGTTTTATTTCTCCTCGTCCTACAATGTAACCCAAGTATCGGGCTTCCTCCATCCCCATGGCACACTTACTTGGATTGATGGTGAAACCAGCCTTTCTTAACGAGTCCAGGAGAGCTTGGACTTTACCTAGGTGACTCGCCCAATCATGAGTAAAGATCACAATATCGTCTAAGTACGCGGCCGCATATTTTCTGTGTGGACGTAAGACTCGATCCATTGCCCTCTGGAAAGTGGCGGGGGCCCCTTGCAAACCGAACGGCATCCTCACATATTGGAAACATCCCTCAGGTGTGGTAAAAGCTGTCTTCTCCCTAGCCTCCTTAGACAGCGGGATCTGCCAGTAGCCTTTGGTGAGATCTAGGGTAGTGATATAGCGAGCTGGACCTAACCTCTCAATAAGCTCGTCTACCCGGGGCATGGGGTAAGCATCAACTTTAGACACTTCGTTCAGTTTGCGATAGTCATTGCAAAAACGCCACTCTCCATTGGGTTTTGGGACTAACAACTATAGGACTGGACCACCCACTTTTAGACTCTTCAATAACACCCAGCTTCATCATTCTCTGGACTTCCTTTGCAATGACCCCACGGCGGGCCTCAGGAATCCTGTACGGTTTCAGGTTCACCCTCACCTGCGGATCCGTAATTATCTCGTGTTTGATTACCTGGGTAAGCCCTGGTGATTCTGTAAACATGTCCCTATTTTGTTGTAACAGCTGCCTACACTGCTGTTTTTGGGCAAGGGACAGGGTGTCTGCAATTTTCACATCCTCAATAGTGGAGTCTGAGTTGATCACCAGGCAAGGAGCTACTGGGGGGTCCCTATCCTTCCAGAGTTTTAACAGATTTATATGATAGATCTGATAGGGTTTTCGCCTTCCCGGCTGTGTACCCGGTAGTTAACCTCGCCTATCCTCTCTACTACCTCATAGGGCCCTTGCCATTTAGCGAGAAATTTACTCTCCACTGTGGGTACTAGCACTAGAACCCGGTCTCCTGGGCTGAACTGCCTAAGCCGGGCCGACCTGTTGTACACCCTGGACTGCGCCTCCTGAGCCTGTAGAAGATGGTCTTTTACAATGGGCATCACTTGGGCTATTCTTTCTTGCATTTGTGTAACATGTTCTATCACACTTTTAAATGGAGTAACCTCACTCTCCCAGGTCTCTTTTGCAATATCCAGTAACCCCCGAGACACCTCTAGGTCAGGGACACGCTCCTCACAGGATGATTCCTCCTCATTTTCACCCACCATCGCTGACATAGGGAATTCGGGGACTATCTCTGGGTCAACACTCACCATGCTGTCTTTGGGTCCCGGATGGGTTAGTGGTACCGCCTTTAGCCAAAGGTTCCAAAATAGGGGGCAATCTCGGCCCAAAATTATCTCATGCATTAACCCTTGCACAACTCCCGCCGGGTGTGATACCGTACCCACATCAGACTGGATAGTGACCCACGCCACTGGGTAAACCCTAGTATCCCCGTGGATACAGGTGACCCCCACAGTTTTTCCCTGGTCTAACTTATGCGGGAGGTGGGCTGCTATGAGGGTGACCAGGCTCCCAGAGTCCAGGAGCCCAGTTACATCAACGTCATTAACTGACATGGGGGTGAGATGAAACTCCTCCACAGAGTTTAGAACAGCGCCACATGCTGAATGGGCAAACATAGAAACGCGCCTCCCTATAGAACAGTCCATTGCCTCGGAGCTGAGAGGACACTGAGCCACCATATGCCCTGGAGCATGGCACCTCCAGCACCTAATCTCCTTTGGCCCAGTTCTGGTCCCCGACTCCGGCAGACTTCTGATCTTGGGGCGTCCTTCTCGGGGGTTTTTGGGTCCCTTTCTCTGGCCACTGGAGTCACTGCGGATGGCCCAATATGGAGAAGTGGGATTCCCAGGGTCAGTCATGGAGTTCTCCACCACATGATATCTTTCCACCAGGTCCACTAGGTCGTCAGCATTCTTGGGACTCCCTTGCACCACCCAGCACTGCAGTGGTCTGGGCAGGGCATGCATGAATCTGTCCATTACAACCCGCTCGATCATTTGCGCTGGTGTACAGACCTCTGGTTGTAACCATTTTTGGACGTAGTGCAGGAGGTCAAACATCTGAGACCTGGCGGGTTTGTCACTCCTATAGCTCCACTGATGTACTCTCTGGGCTCGGACATTCACTGTTACCCCCAGCCGTGCCAGGATCTCAGCCCTCAGCTTGGGATATTCCCTGGCATCTTGCAGCGATAGATCATAATACGCCTTCTGGGGTTCACCGCTGAGGAAGGGCGCCAAAACTTCACTCCACTGCTCTGTGGCCAGCCCCTCTCGTTCAGCTATGCGCTCAAACACTGCGAGGAAGGCTTCCACGTCGTCCTCTGGGGTCATCTTCTGCAGTGCCTCCCTTACGGTTCGCCGTGCTCGCTGGCCGTCATCCTGGTGAAGTGGGGCTGGGGTCTCTTTAACCCGGATGGCTTCTGCGAGTATGCCCATCTGTTTCATCAGGAGCTGGTTTGTCTCCTGTTGTGCCCGTATAGACTCAGCATGAGCCTGCTGCTGCTGCGTGTTAGCCTGCACCAGGTGTTTCAAAATCTCCTCCATTGCTAAAGCCTGTGTTTTTAACTGAGTTGCCGCTTTAACCCAGGACATATAAAAGGTCTCTGCAGGCTATGCCCGCATCCTCCACCAATTGTAGGGGGTTCAACTCCAATGGTAACCTTTCCACAGGAACCAGCAGCAGGGACGTTGCAACTTAAACAGGTGCTCTTTATTAGCCACACGTTTATACACAGCACACCCGACACCACAGGCTTACTTCAGCCTGTGCCAGTTTAGAAAGTCTTAAGCAAAGCAAAGTCTGTGGTATGCAAAGCACAGTTCTCTTGCCCGATGTGGGCGCTCACCAGTCCGTAGGGTCGCCCGGGCAAGGTGCTGCTTCCAGGCAGATATCCTGCTCACATCCAGACCTGCAAAACAGAGCTCTTTACTCCAAATTGCTCTGAGGAGACTCCGCCTCCACCTCCCCAGCTCACCTGACTTACCAGGCTTACAGAGATAAAAAATGTGGCCTGGACCTGGAAAAGGTGGGAGCGACCTCCCACCCAGCTCTTTGGCCGCTCCGGTAAAGCCCGGCCCGGAGTAACTGCTATCTGCAGTTATGCTAATAATAACAAGGTGTCAGATGCCTAATGCTCTGACACCTACTTGCTGGCTTTACCTCACCGATACCAGGCATAACGGTGACACATATCTCCCATCAATGATTGTGCCTTGCGCCCTCTTACAAGGCGTAGCCTTAAACTACTACAACAAATTATCCTTCAAAGTTCAAATAGCTACCAACTAACAAAGGTCTTAACTAATTATCTTCAGTTATTTGGAAAGTTCCTTCACAACTTTAATACGGCAGTCTCTGCTGCAGTCATCCTACTACATGCATAATGTCTAAGGGTATGTTCACTCGGCGTGTTGACTGTGTAAATATACGTTTTTAGATACGTGTTTTGAATCCATCTGTCAGACCCCAACCAGCCCAAACACGCATCTAATAATGAGCAATGTGATTTACATTGCTTTTAATATGAAACAAGCTTTGACGATCAAACGAGTGATAACCAATTCGCGACTCAAAGACTCTCAAGGATCCGTCTTTCGGATACGTTCCTAGAATAGACGTGACAATTCTTGATCTGAAAGACGCAGCAGGAGCCCTATTTAAAACTATAGAGTGCGATCCTGCTGCTTCCAACACGCATCCAAACACATAGCTGCATTTTGGATACGTGTTGAGTCCGTTAAGGATGCGATCGCCATCGCATTTTTAATGTGATTTTCGGATCCAAAACGGATCAAAAATCGGATCCAAAAACGCCATGTGAACAACCCTTAAGGGGGAGTTCACACGATGTGATTGGGGCACATAGCGGTGCATCCAGTACTGTATTTTACAGCCTGCATATTCATCACTCACATCAGACCCTGCCTCTCAATCTAATGTCTCTAAATTACATGTACTAGGGTCAGTTTCATAAAAAGTCACCTGTGTGGAACTGGTATCTGTATGGCTGTATTATTCATTTTATTGTTGTCTGTATAGTGGTAGCATACAATTGTCCCTGACTGTAAAAGCAAGTGTCCGCCTAGCCATGTGATAAGGTGTATATTTGTTTGACTTTTAGTTTTTTTGTTCTATTGATGGTGTGTTTTATGTTGGAGAGTGGTGAGGTGCATGAGCAAGCAATGCAAAATGTCCTGCACTGCATATTTTAGGAGAAGGGACATTTTGTGTGTAGGTGGCTGAGGATTGTGTGTCTCTTGTCCACCAATGTTTTTTGCAATCCAGTTCTCCATAAACAATACATTGTAGTCACATTCCTGACCTTGTATATAAACCATGACTGTGTGACTCATACGTTTAGACTACATACATATTTATATCTAGTATAGCAGCAATAGAAAACGAGCAAAACATGCACCAGGGTGACCTACATTTACAGGAGAACTTTCACTGCTTCCACTTATTTGTTTTAAGCAGAAACAATAATAACCTTAAATTTCCCTAAGGCATATCATGTACATTGCATGCGGAAAAATGGTATGGAAATTGTATCACCCTATTATTTCACACTTCCAGGCTGTATGTTTTTCCTGGCAGTAAACTAGGACTGTTATCAGGGTGAACATACAGTGGTACCAGTGTCGGACTGGGGAGTCTGGGGCCCACAGGGGAATTGGTCTTGGGGGGCCCACCCTACTGTACATGAAAATATTACCGGCCTCTCGGACATAAATGCGCCCATTTTGCCACATAATACAGTGTGCAAACAGAACTGTATTGTGTAGTACAATAGCAAGGGAGTCACACATATCAGTCTAACATATCATAGACACATGGCTAAGTACCTCCATCCATATCCCCCTCCACCCACATACAATATCCCCTCCACGTTTCCCTAGGTCACGCACCTCACCACCTTCTAAAATAATCACCAGCAGGAAAGTAAAAGTGTAACTCCTATCACAGGGTCAGGTGTTCCCTCACTCTTACAGTCAGGGACACATGTACTCTGCCACTATACTAGTGCCGATATAACCTACAACACTGCTATATGGAGACCACATAGAGGTCAGACACCAGCTCAGGTATAACCTACAACACCGCCATATAGAGACCACATAGAGGTTTAACACCAGCTCAGGTATAACCACAACACCGCCATTTAGAACCACATAGAGGTCAGACAAACCCGCTCAGGTTTTAACCAAAAACCACCATATGGGAGACCACATAAAGGTCAAAAAAACCCGCTCATTATAACCTACAACAAAACCCCCAAATAAGACCACAGAAAAGGTTTAAAACCAAAACAATATAACCACAACACCTCCATATAAAACCACAAAAGGTCTTTCATGAAAAAACTTTTAGAAAATCTTCCGTTCACAAAAATTTTGATCAAAAAATGTTTAAGGGTTTTCCCCAAGACTTTCAAAATTTTCAAAAATCGGGCAGTTCCTATGCTATTTTTTACCTCTCAATCGAAAACACAGGCCTCCCACCCGGGGGAAAACCAACCCCAATATTCAAGAGAAAAAATAAAAAACAACCCCAAAAAGCAAAGCTGCCCCTTTTAAAAAGACAGCCTTGGGGATTTGGGGGGGACAGAAACCCAAAAATGAAAACCACCCCCTTCCTTTCCCCTATGGGGGAAAAAACAAGTACACCCAAATATAAACCCTTTTGTATCTTGGGACACAAAAAAAATTTCTTTAAAAAATGTATTCAAAACCCCGGGGGGCCACCCGGGGAGGGGGTGCGGCACAAAATGTAATTATACAAAACACACAAGCCCGGGCCCCCAGCGGCACATTAAATGCAAAAAGGGCAATAAAAAAATTTCGTGGAAATCCCCCAAAAAGGGATTTTTTGGGATCTATCATACAAGAAAAAACTTTGAGACCCTCTTTTACTTTAATTTTTATCAAAAATTTTAAAAACTGCCCACGACTTTTTAAAAGGAAACCAAAATCGGCAGTCCCCCCAAAGCAAACTTTACCCTCAATCAGCCAATCAGGGCCCCCCACTTTCTGCCAAATAAACTAGGGGCCCGACATAACCAAAAACACCCGCCATATAGAGGGCCAACATAAAAGGGCAGGGCACCAGCTTTAGTTATAACCTAAAAACACCTCCAAAAGAGAACCACCTAAGGGCAGACACCAGCCAGGGGCACATCCCCAAAATTTCAGGGGAATACGCACTGATCCAATATAGAAAATAAAAATAAACCCTGACAACCAGGGACCCCACCGGAGACCCTCCTTTTTTTGGGTAGCCCCTTCTCTTCCTCATTTAGTTGTTCTTTTTCCCTTTTCTTCTGCATCTGTTCCACACCGTCATGGTGAAATTGTCCCCCCGGGAACCCCTCATCCCTGGGAGAATTTTCACACAAAAATCTTAAATCCTTCCCTTTTTTTAGCATCGCTTTACCTATTCCCCACCTCTGTACAAACTTCCCCGGGGTAGGGGAACAGGGACAAGCAATAACTTAAGGGGGCCTAAATACCCTAAGGGGTTGGAAGGGGGGGAAGAAAATAACCCCCCGGGGATAATGCTTTCAACATGGGCGGGTGCCCTGGGCAAATTTTATTACCAGGAGGGTGGCAAAACCCCTTTGGTAGGGGGAGGCAAATTGGGGAAAGGGCCCCCCGGGAACTAGATACCCTTTTGGGGAAAGGGAGAACCCCCGCTGGGAAATTGGAATTTCCGGCCCCAGGTAGGGTTTTTGGGTTTTCCTAGCCACTGGTGGTTTTTGGTAAACACCCCCAGTTTTGATAAGCAGGCCCCCATTTTGGCAATTGAAATTGCTACAGTAAGGGGTTTTTTTTACCCCATTTTGGTAAAATCTAAAGGGAGGTGTGGTGAGTCCCCCAAATTAAAATTTGGCCCGTAGGTAGGTTTTTGCCCCCAGTTAAGGGGAAGCGTAGGGGGAGTTTTTGGGTTTCCCCTTTTTTAAAAGGCTTTTTAAACATTAGGGACCCCCCTTTAGGGTATAACCCGGGATTTTGGGCCCTTTCCCCCAAGAAGGGATACAGGCAGGGTTTAAAAGGGGGCCCTTTTTGGTAGCATACAGGGGAATTTTAAAGGGGGCCTCCCCTTTTGCTAGTGTGGAAAGGGAATCCATGGCCCCCCCCTTACTAGGTGGGAGGGAAATCAGGGCTTCACCCTTTTAAACTGGGTGTAGGTAATTAGGGGCCCCAGGGGGGTAAAAAGGTATGCAGGCCCCCCTTTTTGTAGCCAGGGGCCCCCTTTTTTTTTCAGGGGGCCCCCCCTTTAAAATTTGTCAGGCCTTTAAGGTTTTTTAGGGAGGGCCCTGGCCCCCTTTTAGGTTTTCCCGGGCCCCCCCTTTTTTTTGCCAGGGGCCCCTTTAAAGTACCAGGGGCCCCCTTTTGATAGTCAGGAAATCCCCTTTAAAGTAGCCAGGGCCCCCCCCCTTTTTTTTGGCAGGGCCCTCCTTTTAAATTTTGCCAGGGCCCTCCTTTTTGTAGCCAGGCCCCCCTTTAGGGAGTCCCCTTGGGCCCCCTTTTTAAAGGGAAGGGCCCGGGGCCCCCCCTTTTTTATTTAGGGCCCAGCTTTTTTTGTAGTCCCGGGGCCCCCCCTTTTTTAGTCAGGGCCCCCTTTTTTAAAAACCAGGGTCCCCCTTTTTTATAGCCAGGGCCACCCTTTCTTAAAAGCCAAAGGGGCCCCTCCTTAAACCCGGGGGCCCCCCCCTTTTTTTAAGCCAGGGGCCCCCCCTTCTTTTTAGCCCCGGGGCCCCCTTTCTTTTTAGCCCCGGCCCCCCTTTAAATTTTAGCCAGGGGCCCCTTTTTTTTTTAGCCAAAGGGGCCCCCCTTTTTTATAGCCAGGGGGCCTTTTTAAAAGCCAGGGCTGGCCCCCTTTTTTTATGCCCCAGGGCCCCCCCTTTCTTAAAAGCCAAACCGCCCTTCTTTTAGCCCAGGGGGCCCCCTTTTTTTTTTTAACCAGGGGGCCCCCTTTTTTTGGCCAAAGGCCCCCTTTTTTTATAACCCCGGGGGGGGCCTTTCTTATACCGGCCGCCCTTTTTTTTTTTAGCCAGGGCCCCCTTTTTTTATAGCCAGGGCCCCCTTTTTTTTTATAGCCAGGCCCCTTTTTTTTTTAAGGCCCCGGGCCCCCCTTTTTTAAAGGGGCCCCCGGGGCCCCCCTTTTTTTTAGCCCGGGCCGCCTTTTTTTATAGCCAGGGGGGGGCCTTTTTTTTTTTATAGCCATCCCCCCCTTTTTTTATAGCCAGGCCCGCCTTTTTTTTTTTTTCCAGGCCCCCTTTCTTAAAAGCCAGGGCCCCCCCCTTTTTTTTTAGCCAGGGGGCCCCCTTTCTTTTTTAGGGCCCCCAAGCCAGGCCGCCCTTTTTTTTTTATACCAGGGCCCTCCTTTCTTATAACCCGGGCCCCCTTTTTTTATAGCCAGGGCCCCCTTTTTTTATAGCCAGGGCCCCCCTTTTTTTATAGCCAGGGCCCCCTTTTTTATAGCCAGGCAGGGTCCCCTTTCTTATAGCCAGGACACCATTTCTTATAGCCAGGGCCCCCTTTCTTATAGCCAGCCAGGGCCCCCTTTCTTATAGCCAGGGCCGCCTTTCTTATAGCCAGGGCCCCCTTTCTTGATTAAAAAAACAAACAAAAACATAAAACATCCACTTACCTGGCTCCGGCTCCTGCTCCGGCCGCTCCGTGCTGCCGCGGGCTCCGTACTGCTGCCCTGCATCGGCGGCGCGCTGACGTGCCGTCACCGCGCCGCCTACGTCAGCAGTAGGGGCCGGCGCCCGGCAGGCTGAAGGCCTAACCCCTTCAGTCTGCCAGGGAGATCAGCGGAGCGCAGCGCTAGTGGCACTGTGCTCTGCTGACACCGCGCAGCCCCGGGAGCCGGGGACAATAGTCCCCAACTCCCGGGCCGGTCTCTGGGCGCTCGCGTTCAGAGACCGGATGCGCGGCCGGGCCCTGGGAAGCAACGGCACTGCCTCCGGGGCCCACAGCGGCTCGGGGGGGCCCACCGGGGGAGTCCCCGGTCCCCCGGCGGCCCAGTCCGAGCCTGAGTGGTACTCAGATGATGTGGTACGGTCCCTGGTATGAAATTTATCAGCAGAGAATTTTGGACCATATTGATTAATTAAGGTTAGATATCAGGAAGAGTTAATGATTTTGTATCCCATTGACTACATGGCATAATTGGCCCTTGCTGCTAGTAAGCATTGTTTTCAAAATGATATTGCTGATATTGTTGCCTTCCAGCAATGGGCACCTGGATGTGGATGCCACCAAGACATCTTCATGGAGTATGCAGATTTTCTAGATGTTCACTACATTTCTTTGGGTCCTATTCTTTTCTTCTACAAATAACATGATCAAGACTATGAACGCTTTACTAAGCAACATGGGGGGGGATTGTGCTAAAAAAGTGGAGTATATGGCCAAAAATATTATGCCTTTTACATGCTTCTGCAGGTTCTTTGCAAGTGTTGATAAGCATGTCTATAAGGCAACAGTTAGCAATCACTCCACCTGACAGCAGATGGTGCCTGGACGCTGGGAAGAAGAGGAAGATGAAGGAAAACCCAGTAGGTTCTGGGCATAGAGCTAATCTGAAGAGAGAGCAGCAAGAGGGTCAGATGCCCTAGATAACCAGAGACACCAAGGATACTGTCCAGACTATTAACCAGAGTGGAAAACTTGGAGATACCGGCACCGTGGGTAAAGAAGAGAAAGGAGGACACAGGAGAACAATGTGGAACAATGTGCTGCCATCCCACAGGCCCAACACTAAAGACCATGTCATTTATTCACCTGTCTCTGGAGGCAGAGAAGAGATAAGATATAAGCCTACTAAAATCTATAAAAACGTCACTGTCCTTAAAGATAGCTCCTAATTCATTCAATAGATCTGTTGAAAGATACGAGAGACACTAGTCACTTCTGCAATGCCTCTATAAGTAAGGGGGAATAACTAAGAGCATCTGCAGTCATGTATGGTTTAGATGTATGCTGTATATACTGCTGTACATGTGCCACCGAAGTTACTGACACAGGTAGTTGGTAGGGCTGCTATGCGGCTAGTGATGGGTTGCTTTTCCCGAGACGGTCATAGCGTTGAGTGGGAGGCCGTCCTCAGGTTCCAGGCCAGGTTTTGGGCCAGTTCCTGGATGCCTATAAAATCCCTTAGCATTCAGGTGTCAAGGGGGCGTGGTCTTCTACCTGAGAGTGGAGCAGTGGAGGAGCTGGAGAGAGGCTCTGGCCTCCCAGAGGCTTGAGAGAAGCCGGGAACCAGTGGAACTTGTAATTGTTTGAATTTATGTGGCTGAACGGTAAGTTCAAGGCACAGATAGAGAGGGTCTCTATTTCATGTTTAGGTAGTGGCTAGACAACTGAGGTTTCGTTTTGTTTGTTTACTTTGCTGTACGTTTATCCTGAGCCTGAATAAAGCTGGCTGCGGCCAGTATAAAACTGATGCCTGGTGTCGAAGTGCCATATATTGGAGTGCCAGCCTGTTTATGAAAAACGGCCATCCCAGAGCTGAATGACCCCCGGGCCGAGCCAAGATGGCGGCCGAAGGCATGTGAGTTGTCACATTTGGTCGAGGACGCGGGCAATATTGGTGCAGTGTTGCAAGATTGCCACTAACTGGCGTGTACATGAAGTGGTGCAGAGGAATACTGCAAAGTGAATAAGACTGCCTAAGGAGACCCCAGTGCAGGGGTTAGGTGCACTAAGAGACTGGCTACAGCAGAATTTAAAGGGCCAGAGGGCTGATTGTTAAGGGTTGCTGTCAAGTGACTGTGAGCTCAGTGGAGCAAGTGGTGTCTTTAACGAGAGAGAGAGACACACCCGTAGTTATACTGGGATACAGACTGCCTGTGTGAATAAGTGTCTGTTTCTGCAGAAAGACAAGCACACCCAATACAGAGACTGTGTCGCTGCTGGAATTTTCTTCTTTTGGACCATGGAGGCATTGTTGAAGTGCATGCAGCAGGTGAATGCCCAGTTAGCACAAACATTAGCCAAACAGAAGGCTGAGCGCAACCAGAGGAGCCAACTGGCAGTGCAGGAGGCATTACATAGTTACATATAGTTACATAGTTAGTAACGGTTGAAAGAAGACACGTGTCCATCAAGTTCAACCAGGGGTGGGGAAAATGTGGGTGAAGGAAGAGAGACAAGGACATTAAGCCCAGCCTCACCACTGGTTAATACCCTGAAACCCACAAGGCATGAACCAATCTGCTCCAGTGGAGACCCTATCTCTGACCTCAGAGCCAACACCAGCCAGGATCCAGAATTTTACATCGCTACGTACGCGTTAATATTCTTTAGTTCCAGGTAGGTATATAAGCCTTTCTTGAAACTCTCTACATTTCCTGATGTGAACAGCTACTCAGGCAGAAACAAAAGGCCGAGAGTGACCTGAGAAGCCGATTAGCAGTGCATGAGGCTATTAGAAGGATGACTCTAGCGGATGATGTAGTGGCGTACCTTGCTAACTTTGCGCAGATTGTGGCTCGTGAAAAACTGCCGAAGAGTGGGAATATGTTCTGGCGCCCTTGCTGGTTGGCAAAGCCCAAAGGGTATATTGTAATATGCTGTTACAGGACACTAGAGACTACTCCAAGCTAAAGAGGGAGATTCTGGGATGTCTGGGGTTTACCAGGACTGTTTATGTGTAGGATGTTAGAGCCAAAAGTGTGGAAATCCGTTGCCAAGGGCAACTGACCTGACTACTGCAGGAGGCAGAGTCCAGCTTCCAAAAGGCCGTGTGTTCCTTACCAGCATGGGTTAAATCCTACATAGAGGGTGCTGAGGAATTACATGGATGATGCGGTTACTGAGGGCAACCAGCCTCGTCAGCAGAGGGCGGCTGATATGGTCCAGAAAGAGGAGCGGTGTTGGAGGTACCACCAAGCAGGCAGCTGTGCGCCTGAGTGCACCAGGAGGCCAGAGAGGTTGCAGCCCCAAGTCTGGGAGTCCCAGAAGTGTGGGGTTCCACCCTTGTTTGTCGGGGACTTGCACCAAGAGGTTTCCAGAAGGTGCATGGACCATCGGCCCAGGTTTGAAGACCGACTGGAATGGGGTAAGACTGTTGCTGTTTCTGATGATACCCATTTTGAGACTGGAAAACATGTGCAGGATTTATGTGGGGACTTTGATGATTTAAACAGATTTCCAAATATGTTGTCAAGCCAAAAGCATCCTGAGGGCAGTGGGACTGTTAAATCTGGATTTACCGAGTCTGATGGACTAAATATATTGCATGTGGACTTGTCATTTAAAAAGCGTTTAACTGCATTCATGTCTGAGAATCCTGATATGTCTGAGCAAGGTGCTATAGAATCTGCAGCCACAATAGTAGAGGGGATTAGCTCAGGTGTACCCCTAGAGATCTTGGCTGAGGATAAAGCAGTTGGTATGAGTTCACTAGGTAATAGCAACCTGCAAATGGGTCCTAGTGCAGCTCTCTGCATAACTCAGGGGATTGCCAAGTGTGAACTAGAGGCTACACTGATAGCAGTAGAGGAGACTAGCTCAGTAGTGCCCCTAGAGGTTGTAGGGGGAGCAGCGCAAGTTGCACAGGTGATGTGTGTTCTGAAGTGGATAGCCACCCTGAGATGTGCGCTGTCAGTACAGCTTCTTGTGAAGTCAATGCAATGGGTATTTTTCCAAAAGGGGAAACGGAAAACCCTGAAAATGATGGTTCTGATGCTAGGAGTGAAGGTGCTGGTATCAAGAATCGGAATGTGCCGGTGATTGAACCTGTTAGCTTGCATATGTGCAGGAGTGAATCTGATTGTCCTAACCGCACTGTGTGAACTGGGTGGTATAAAAGAGATGTCTTATTCAGAGGCCGAGTACCCTCCTATGGTGACAGTTACTGGAAATGGTGAGAAAATATCGCCATATGTTACTGTAAGTCTGTTGAACAGAACCAGTGAGTGGGGTGCACGGGGGAATGTGTCATCTGAAGTGCACACTGGGAGTGTAGAGCAAGACAAAGAAGGGTTAGATAATGAATGTTACCCTCTTATGTGTGACACAACTAGGGCCCAGTCAGTAAACGTGTACCCACATAGCAAGGCAGAAATAGTGGACTCCGGGATGGAGGAGTGTGTAAACAATGTACATGGGTCTGGTGTTGACTCTGGTGGGTTATGTGAGTTTAGGATCCTGACAGATGCTGAGTTCTTCCGTGGTGACAAGTGTAGGAGATATTGAGGATGTGTCTCCAAGTTTTGATGCAGAAAGTGGGCTGCTAGACATCGTTAGATGGGTGTAGGTTTAAACCCTCATAAAGGACAGGGGAGGATGAAGGAATCCTTAGATCCTAGTGATGGGCATGGTAATGTAATGGTGACTGATGGATGGTCCATAGAAATGGAGATGGTCAGTAAGATAGACCAGGTTCCCTTTGAGAAGTTGCAGGCAGGTGTCCCAAGGCAAGAAGAAGGCCAAAACGCTATAGTTGAGAGGACCAGTGTAGAGAGGTCTGGACAGTATGAGTGTTTAACACCCATTGTAGGTGACCTTGGGTTGGCAGTCTTATTAATGGGTTGGTGGTCGAGACTGCACCTGATATCCATGAGGTCCAATGTGATGATGTCTGCGAAGTTGCAGAGCCTGGGTTCTGTATACCCGCTGTTGAGAAAGGTAAACCAGCTGAGATGGTAAACAAAGGTCAAATACTTGCTACCAACGGTGATACCCATGTGAAAGTGAAACACATGGTCCATTCTTTGCCCATGTTGGGATAAGTGAAGGTTGTGAACCCTCAGCGGAGCTTCATGGGCCAATGACAGTAAATGATTTAGTTGAGCCTAAATCAGAATACGGTCAGTACAGTCATGGCCAAAAGTTTTGAGAATGACACAAATATTATATTTTCACCTGATCTGTTGCCCTCTGGTTTTTATGTGTGTTTTTCAGATGTTTTTATCACATAAAGAAATACAAGTGCAATCATATTATGATTAACAAAAGCTTTTATTGACAGTTAGAATGAGTTAATGCAGCAAGTCAATATTTGCAGTGTTGACCCTTCTTCTTCAGGACCTCTGCAATTCTCACTGGCATGCTCTCAATCAACTTCTGGACCAAATCCTGACTGATAGCAGTCCATTCTTGCACAATCAATGCTTGCATTTTGTCACAATTTGTTGGTTTTTGTTTGTCCACCCGTCTCTTGATGATTGACCACAAGTTCTCAATGGGATTAAGATCTGGGGAGTTTCCAGGCCATGGACCCAAAATCTCTATGTTTTGTTCCCTGACGCATTTAGTTATCACCTTTGCTTTATGGCAAGGTGCTCCATCATGCTGGAAAAGGCATTGTTGATCACCAAACTGCTCTTGGACGGTTGGGAGAAGTTGCTCTTGGAGGACATTCTGGTTCCATTCTTTATTCATGGATGTGTTTTTAGGCAAGACTGTTAGAGAGCCGATTCCCTTGGCTGAGAAGCAACCCCACACATGAATGGTTTCTGGATGCTTTACAGTTGGCATGAGACAAGACTGGTGGTAATCACTCACCTTGTTTCTCCGAACAAGCTGTTTTCCAGATGTTCCAAACATTTGGAAAGGGGATTCATCGAGAAAAATGACTTTACCCCAGTACTCAGCAGTCCACTCCCTGTACCTTTGGCAGAATATCAGTCTGTCCCTGATGTTTTTTCTGGAGAGAAGTGGCTTCTTTGCTGCCCTCCTTAACACCAGGCCTTGCTCCATGATGCACTCATACCTGCCTGCTGCCATTCCTGAGCAAGCTCTGCACTGCTAATAGCCCGATTCCGAAGCTGAAACACTTTTAAGAGACGGTCCTGGCGCTTGCTGGTCTTTCTTGGGTGCTCTGGAGCCTTTTTGGCAACAATGGAACCTCTCTCCTTGAATTCCTTGATGATGCGATAGATTGTTGACTGAGGTGCAATCTTTCTAGCTGCGATACTCTTCCCTGTTAGGCCAGTTTTGTGCAGTGCAATGATGACTGCACGTGTTTCTTTAGAGATAACCATGGTTAACAGAAGAGAAACAATGATGCCAAGCACCAGCCTCCTTTTAAAGTGTCCAGTGGTGTGATTCTTACTTAATCATGATAGATTGATCTCCAGCCCTGTCCTCATCAACACCCACACCTGTGTTAATGGAGCAATCACTGAAACGATGTTAGCTGGTCCTTTTAAGGCAGGTCTGCAATGAAGTTGAAATGTGTTTTGGTGGGAAAAAGTTCCTTTTCTAGGCAACTATTGACTTTGCAATTAATTGCTGTTAAGCTGATCACTCTTTATAACATTCTGGAGTATATGCAAATTGCCATTATAAAACCTGATGCAGTAGACTTTGTAAAAATTAACATTTGTATCATTCTCAAAACTTTTGGCCATGACTGTACTTACCAGGAGTCTGGTGATGGCAAAAAGTATAGCCTTTACTGTGGCCCTGTGTCAGTAACCCTAGGTTACTGACACAGGTAGTTGGTATGGCTGTTATGCGGCTAGTGATGGGTTGCCTTTCCCAGGATGGTCATAGCGTTGGGTGGGAGGCCGTCCCCACGTTCCAGGCCAGGTATTGGGCCAGTTCCTGGATGGCTATAAAATCCCTTAGCCTTCAGGTGTCTAGGGGGCCTGGTCTGCTACCTGAGAGTGGAGCAGTGGAGGAGCTGGAGAGAGGCTCTGGCCTCCCAGAGGCCTGAGAAAAGCCGGGAACCAGTGGAACTGGTAACTGTTTGTATTTATGTGGCTGAACGGTAGGTTCAAAACACAGATAGAGAGGGTCTCTATTTCATGTTAAGGTAGTGGCTAGACGGCCAAGATTTTGTTTTGTTTGTTTACTTTGCTGTACGTTTATCCTGAGCCTGAATAAAGCTGGCTGCGGCCAGTATAAAAACTGATGCCTGGTGTCGAAGTGCCATATATTGGAGTGCCAGCCTGTTTACGGAAAACGGCGATCCCAGAGCTGAATGACCCCCGGGCTGAGCCAAGATGGCGGCCGAAGGCATGTGAGTTGTCACAATACATAAATATATCCATATCACATCAAAAGTTTACATACCCCGGCAGAATTTCTGTTTTCTTGGCCTTTTTTCAGAGAATATGAATAATAACATTAAAACTTTGTTTCCACTCATGGTTAGTGGTTGATTGAAGCCATTTATTGTCAAACTACTGAGTTTTCTCTTTTTAAATCATAATGACAACCAAAAACATCCAAATGACCCTGATCAAAAGCTCACATACCCCAGTTCTTAATACTGTGTATTACCCCCTCTAACATCAATGACAACTTGAAGTCTTTTGTGGTAGTTGTGTATGACACTCTTTATTTTCTCAGATGGTAAAGCTGCCCATTCTTCTTTGCAAAAAGCCTCCAGTTCCTGTAAATTCCTGGGCTGTCTTGCATGAACTGCGCACTTGAGATCTCCCCAGAGTGTCTCAATGATATTGAGTTCAGGAGACTGAGTTGGCCGCTCCAGAACCTTCACTTTGTTCTGCTGTAGCCAATAGCAGATCGACTTGGCCTTGTGTTTTGGATTGTTGTCATGTTGGAACGTCCAAGTACGTCTCATGCGCAACTTCTAGGCTGATGAGTGCAAATTTGCCTCCATTATTTGCTGATAACGTGCTGCATTCATCTTTCCTTCAACTCTGACCAAGTTTCCTTTGCCTTTGTAGCTCACACATCCCCAAAACATCAGCGATCCACCTCAGTGCTTACAGTAGGAATGGTGCTCCTTTCATCTTAGACCTTGTTGACACCTCTCCAAATGTAACGTTTATTGTTGAGGCCAAAAAGTTCTATTTTACTCTCATCACTCCAAATGAGCTTGTTCCAGAAGTTTGGAGGTTTGTCTCTGTGCTGTTTGGTGTATTGTAGGCGAGATACTTTGTGGCATTTGCGCAGTAATGGCTTTCTTCTGGCGACTCGACCATGCAGCCCATTTTTCTTCAAATGCCTCCTTATTGTGCATCTTGAAACAGTCACACCGCTAGCTTTCAGAGAGTCCTGTATTTCAGCTGATGTTATAATTGTGTTTTTCTTTGCATTCCTAACAATGTTCCTGGCAGTAGTGGCCGAAATTTTTGTTGGTCTACCTGACCATGGTTTGGTTATTACAGAGCCCCTTATTTACCATTTGTTAATCACAGTTTGAACACTGCTGACTGAAATTATGAATTCCTTGGATATCTTTTTGTACCCCTTTCCTGTTTTATACAGTTCAACTACCTTTTCCCGTAGATTTGTTGACAATTCTTTTGCTTTCCCCATGACTCACAATCCAGAAACGTCAGTGGCTGGATGAAAGAAGCAAGAGTCTGTCTAGATCCCAGAAACTCACTCAGCTTTTTTTCAAAATTCAAAAGAGCTTTATTGAAATGGCAAAATTAGATGGTACAAGCCAATATGCAGTATAGATAATCATAAAAGGAGCAGATGCAATCGTCTCAATACAGGAGAGAAGGCACCAATCTATGAAACAGTGCACATTAGATAACAATAGAACAATCCAAAATTTTAACTGTAAGCTAAGTGCAAGTAGGAGCAAAGAGCATCAGTCCTGAAAACATTGCAGAGATGAGGAGAGGCAGTGATTACTGAGTGTAGAACTGAGGAGGAAGGTAAGTGTAAGAAGCCTCTAAGCTCTTCGGGGGAAAGGGAAGAGGGAACGGACGGGGGCAAAACAGAAAAAAAAGGACTGCATTCGGAGAGACCATTCATTAGCAAAGCGTTGAGGAACGAAAAAGTAAAAAAAAAAAACAAGACAAAAAACAAACAAAAAGCCCAAGGGGCAACACAGGAGAGAAGAGGGGGGGGGCAGCAAGCCAAGATCAGGCATTCACCACCATCCACCAGGAGGGAGGGCCGGTCAAAGCCCTCACTCAGCTTTTATGCACACACAATGATTATAAGCAAACAGGTCACAGGTGAGGATGTTACCTTTAGTGGCCAATCAAACCCATTTGTGTCAACTTCTGTGCATGTTATCAGGCCAAAATCACATATACAGTATATATACATACATACACACATATATATATATATATATATATATGTATATATATATATATATATATATACAGTGCCTTGCAATATTATTCAGCCCCTTTACTTGAAGTGCAGCAAACTCACTCCAGAAGTTCAGTGAGGATCTCTGAATGATCCAATGTTGTCCTAAATGACTGACGATGATAAATATAATCCACCTGTGTGTAATCAAGTCTCCGTATAAATGCACCTGCTCTGTGATAGTCTCAGGGTTCTGTTTAAAGCGCAGAGAGCATCATGAAGACCAAGGAACACACCAGGCAGGTCCGTGATACTGTTCTGGAGAAGTTTAAAGCCAGATTTGGATACAAAAAGATTTCCCAAACTTTAAACATCCCAAGGAGCAAGCGATCATATTGAAATGGAAGGAGTATCAGACCACTGCAAATCTACCAAGACCCGGCCGTCCCTTTAAACTTTCATCTCAAACAAGGAGAAGACTAATCAGAGATGCAGCCAAGAGGCCCATGATCACTCTGGATGAACTGCAGAGATCCATAGGACAACAATCAAAGATATCCATAAAAAGTCTCATTTTAAGTTTTCCACAAGCCACCCGGGAGACACCAAACATGTGGAAGAAGGGGCTCTGCTCAGATGAAACCAAAATCCAACTTTTTGGCCATAATGCAAAATGATATGTTTGACATAAAAGCAACACAGCTCATCAACCTGAACACACAATCCCCACTGTCAAACATGGTGGTGGCCGCATCATGTTTTGGGCTTTTCTTCAGCAGGGACAGGGAAGATGGTTAAAATTGGTGGGAAGATGGATGGAGCCAAATACAGGACCATTCTGGAAGAAAATCTGTTGGAGTCTGCAAAAGACCTGAGACTGGGACGGAGATTTATCTTCCAACATGACAATGATCCCAAACATAAAGCAAAATCTACAATGGAAGGTTCACCAATAAATGTATCCAGGTGTTAGAATGGCCAAGTCACAGCCCAGACCTGAATTCAATCGAGAATCTGTGGAAAGAGCTGAAAACTGCTGTTCACAAACACTCTCCCTCCAACCTCACTGAGCTCCAGCTGTGCGCCAAGAAAGAATGGGCAAGAATTTCAGTCTCTCGATGTGCAAAACTGATAGAGACATCCCCAAGCGACTTGCAGCTGTAATCGCAGCAAAAGGTGGCGCTACAAAGTATGAATCTAGGGGGACGAATAATATTGCACGCCCCACTTTTCAGTTTTTTATTTTTTACAAAAGTTTAAAATATCCAATAAATTTGGTTCCACTTCACAATTGTGTCCCACTTGTTGTTGATTCTTCACACAAAAAATAACATTTCATATCTTTATGTTTGAAGCCTGAAATGTGGCAAAAGGTTGAAAAGTTCAAGTGGTCCAATTACTTTCGCAAGGCACTATATCTATCTATCTATCTATCTATATATATATATATAGCTTTTCTCTGTTATGCTCCCTCAATACACATAGTCCAGGTTTCCCCCTGCACGTGCAATATAAATTTTTTTGGTATTCCGGCTTTTTATGCTTACAATTGAGCCATCTCTCTCCAGATAATAAGTCATGAGCAGCTTCATGGCATCCTATTGCTAATAAAGCCGTTTTCTTTTTATATGACAATTGCAATAAGCAAGATGCAAAAATAACCAATTGTGAATATATAACTGTTTGTCCCTGGCTTCTCCAGCCCATTATAGATAACACGGAGAACAGTGACAGCTTATGAGGCTAATAACAAATATATGAATGTCAGTCTATATTTTAACTATTAGTATTGATTACTTTATGGCTGTGTCACTGCAATTGGCCAAAGATTTGTGACAAATGGCTATTATAAATAATAATTAAATAACAGCAACAATGTATTTCCTGCTCATAGAATTATTTGCGGATTTAACAACCTCAAAGTGGCTGCCAATGGATTTACCGTAATATTTAACTGTTTTTATGGCAGATTGTAATAATACATGACCAAGTATAGAGCTTAAAGGGCTGTCTCATAAAGATAACCCCTATCTTTATTCCCTATTACAGCATTTGGATCATATTGAGCCCCAAAGTGTATGACCATACACAGTGCTGCATAGGAGCACAGCATTAGGATATTGGAAGTACCCCCTTGAAATGGGCACCATGGTTCAAGTATAAATGCTGCTTCAGCAACCCCTATAGCTAGACATCTGACATCAATCTGACAACTGGGCAGCAGAAGACCTATGTGTCCCCCCTGCTAGCGCTGAAGGGAATGGCTCCAATACTCCTCTGCAGCCGTCTGCCTGCTCTTCCCCTACGCTTCCCCCCCCCACACAATATATGCCACCCGGATCCTTTTTGGTGGACCTGCCTTCTTGCCTCACACAGAGCCCTCAAGGGCGACAGCTCATTACTGGACTGCCGCTGATCGCTAAGAGTGTGGCCCCATCCTTACCCTCATTGTCAGGCCTGGAAATAGGCATGCCATAGATCTCTGCCAGAAGTCTGCTGCAAAACTACAAGGAAGCCCAGGGCTCCCAGAGTGGCTTTATCCAAACCACATCTCATGCCTCATCCTCTTGCACTTTTTGTCCCCCATCCCAGCGTGATGGCGACCTCCGGGACTGCTCAACCTCCCAGCCTGCAACACCTGCCGGTAGCGCTGCCTGGATCTCCAACCCTGCATCTCCCTACCTGGAGAGATAGTCCGGCTCTGCACCCTAAGGGCTTTTGCCCCCAGACCTCATCTTCTCCACCTATTGGGCTCGCTGGCTCATGTCTGATGCCTGGCCTTCCTCCTCCAAAAGCTTCACGCACTTGCCTCCCACCCAGAACTACAAGCTCTTCTATCTTTGCTCCCATCCAAGAATGATATGCGACAACTAGGGCGCGATCTCCAGCAGGCATGGCAACACAAACTCCATTCAGTGAAAGCAGCTGTAATAGATCTGCAACTCAAAGTTCAACAACTCGAAATGGAGCGAGACTCTACAAATCTCACACTGTCTACTTTGCAACCATTAATTGCTGAGCAGTTTGAGCGGCAGGCTCAAATAGAAGCGCAATTCAACGACCTGGAGAATCGTAACAAGCGCAACAACATCGACTACGCAGCCTCCCGGAATCTGTTCGTACCTTCGAACTAATCCCAACGTTAACCAAAATCTTTAACCACATCCTGGGCCACGCTCTATAGAGTTCGATCGGGGACACAGAGCCCTCCGTCCGCAGAGGCAAGACCCCGACGGCCCCAGAGACGTGATCTGCAGAATATACCACTATACGCTTAAAGAGGAGATCTTCCGAAAAGCTCACCTCATGAAAACCATCCTGTTTGAAGATATCCGGATTGGCCTCTTTCCTGACCTCTTCCGACATACCCTACGCATGCGAACTGCGCTTAAGCCCCTTCTCGCCATGCTGCAAAGCAGAAACATCCCATATCATTGGGGCTTTCCCTCTATGCTCCAGGTTAAGCATAAAGATGCACTCAACATTCTCAAATCTCCTGCTGATCTTCCACGCTTTTCCGCCACCCTGGGACTCTCTGAAGTTGACATTCCTGACTGGGGCTTTGCCGTTGGCTCTCTGGCTCCATCCACCACATCATCCGCTTCAAATACATCAACTCGTCATAGGCAAGTGACTCCGCCAATGGATCAGTGCTCTTGCAGACACAGAAGAAGCTCCGGAGATCCTGTGCCACTCTTAGTGCCACACCGCTGACTTAAAGTTTCGGAACTCTGAAATGTGGATTTACACCTGTTCTCCCATATTCTTGTCCTGCGTATAAATGTTAGACACTATCCTGACCACGCCAAATCGGGCCGGTGTGTGAATGTTCTTTTAGATTTGTCGAACCATTCATTTACTTCCCTCCCTGCCCAGTTTGGCATTGTTGGGACCACCTTACTACTGCTATTAATGTTCATTTACTGACTTACTGTTTGTATTTTCATAATTGCTTTCGAGTATTGTCTGGTGGCTACAGATGTTCCTCTGGAGGGAAGGGAGGATCCTTGTTTCTCCTTTTCCACCCTCCTCCCCCTCTTTTTTTTTCTTTCCCTCCTCCCTTCCCTCCCCTTCCTTCCTTATGTTGGAACCAGTGTGCTGCCACTACATTGGGCTACCTGTAGCATTGAGCTTGAGTTATATGACTTATCTTGTTTTGGGATATGTTCGCCTCATGGTTAGGCCACTCTCCCCCAACGACATTGGCCGCGAGCCTTTTCTGGCCCGCCGCAGCTTGTAGACTGCTGTTTTATGTTATCTGGCCTTGGTGTTTTAGGCCTCACAAGTTCTTCCCTTCCTTCTCCTTTCCTTTCCCCTCCCATCCCTGCCAGTCGGAGCCGGTACCTCCATTTAAATTAAATGAGAAAGTTGTTGAATTTGGCATATATCCCTTAATTATTCCTCATGCATAGCATCAGAAACACATCCCTTAATGTTAAGGGATTTAATTAGCCAGAAAAGATCCTGTTCTATCTCCACAAACAAAAATCCCACATAGTTTGCCTGCAGGAGAGGCATCAGCTTCGGTCTCATTTACAGTCCCTCCGCAACCACTATTTCCCTGCCTGGTACCATAGCAGCAACCCTGAGCAGAAAACTAAGGGAGTTGCTATATTTTTCATAAATCATTGCCTGTCCAGGTGCTTGATGTGTTTACGGACGAGGAGGCCAGATTGGTTTTCGTGAGATGCAGCATACAGGGAAATATCTATAGAATTGCTAATATCTATGTCCCCAATGCTAACCAAATATCTTTCCTCTCCAAAGCTCTGGACAAATTAACCGTCTTCGCCAAGGGCCAAATAATTTTATGTGGTGATTTTAACATGGCCATTCACCCCCCTCTTGATACTTCAATGGGTCACATCCCCTTTCAAGTAACCAATAAACTTAGGGGCCTGCTCCACAACATGCAACTCTCAGATGTCTGGAGACTAATGCATCCCACTGATAGGGACTATACCTTGTTCTCCTACCCGCACCACTCATATAGTCGTATCGACTATATCTTTCTCCAACACTCTCTTCTTTCTCGGGCTACTGACACTAAAATAGTGAATATGCTTCACTCCGTCCTCCGGTGTTCTGTGATATCGCTATTCCTAATTTCCAACATCCCCCCTTTACCTGGAGGTTGAACGAATCTCTCCTCCGGGACGCTCTTTGGGCGACATGTATGAATTCGAATGCGTACTTTTTTTTAACTTGGCGCCGGCATCCCGTTCAATAGATTGAAGAGTGTAAAAACGACAGTTAAGATTTTTTTGGGGCATAAAAAGAGCTTGTGCCCAAGTTTGGGGGCATTACATTCTTGACCATACAAAGTTGGCGCAATAAGCCTAGTAAAGCCCAAAAATCTTCGTAATATACACTCTTTATAGCTGCTAGAACTGTGGGGGTCGGGGCCAAGTAAAAAAAAAATGTACATTCGAATTCATTAGTTGCCCTCTTTAAAATTTTTAATCTCAGATTCGAATTTTGGAGTGTAGAATAACAATTTTTGGGCACTAATGACTTAAGCCCAATTTTTTCGCAAATTTTAAACCCTTTTCCCCTCAAAGTTTGGCGCAAAGCTCTATGTAATGCCCAAAAATTTCATACTTATTCTACACTCTTCTCTATTATTTAAACTAGATGCCGGGCCAAGTTAAAAAAAAGTACGCAGTCGAATTCATACATATCGCCCTTTGTCTCATGGAACTCAAATCTACCATTCGAGACTTTAATGCTGCCCATCTAGGAGATGCTACGTACCCCCAGATTAAATGGGAAGCATTGAAATGCACCCTACATTGTATTCTCATAGAACACGGCGCAAGGTTAAAAAGGGAGTCTGCAATTAAGCTTCGGTCTCTCCTAGCACAGCTCAATGTGGTTGAATCTTCCCACAAAGGCTCCAGCTCTGAATCTGATCTGAGGGACTTGATCCAATTGTGCCATGAAATTCTCTTATTGATGGAACACAAGCACAAGCGATATCGTCAGCTATGTGCGGTTACTCCCTATGCGTGGAGCAGTAAGTCCGGCAGATATCTGGCTCAGGCCCTGAGAGAGAAGAGAGCCTCCCTTTTTGTCCCCCAGATTAAGACGTCCAAAGGAAAAATGGCCTACTTGACGGAGGATATTCTAGCTGCTTTCCATGGGTACTATTCAGATCTATATATTCTCCCCTCTCAGCTTCTGTGGAGTTCTCCACACTCCAGCCCTCCTTCCCTTTAGAATTATCTTAGCAAGACATTACCCCCTTCTATACCTCACCATATTCTTACATCCTTGGAAGATCCCTGCTACCCGGAGGAACTCCAATTAGCTATTTCTTCTCTCTGTGGGAAGAGTCCTGGTCCAGATGGATACACAGCAAAGTTTTATAAGGATTTGAGGGAGGATCTCGCGGTCCCTATTTTGAAAGCTTTCAATACAGTCTCTGATCAGACACCATTTGACGCTGCATTTCTGACAGCGCAAATTACATTAATCCCCAAGTAAGGCGAAGACCCCAGTAACTGCCAGAGTTATCGGCACATTTCCCTTATAAACACTGATGCTAAATTATTCGCTAAGCTGATAGCCTTGTAACTAAACCCCTTACTGGGTAACATAATCCATCTGGACCAAGTGGGCTTTGTTCCTCAAAGGGAAGCGAGGGATAACACCCTGAAGACATTTACCATTATCAACCATGCTCGCACCTCCAAAATTCCCTGTATGCTGCTTTCATTAGACGTGGAAAAGGCCTTTTATCGCGTCGCTTGGCCTTTTCCAGTTGGAGCTCTTAAGTCCATTGGCGTCGGTATGATTTTGCTGTCAAGGATCCTTGCACTATACCGCTCCCCCCAAGCACAAGTTCGTGTTAATGGCTCCCTTTCTGCCCCCTTTACTATTAGCAATGGTACCAGACAGGGAATGCCCTCTTTTATATGCTCTAGTGATGGAGCATCTGTTGAGAGACATCCGCATAGACACATCAATACATGGAGTCCCAATTGGGCCTGGTCAGGTTAAATGCTCCGCATTTGCGAATGATCTACTTTTATATATAACTGAGCCCCTTGTCTCACTCCCTCAATCCTCAGGGCCCTGCATGATTTTGGTTTTCTTAGCAACCACAAAATCAATATGTCCAAGAGTATAGCGCTAAATCTTAATCTTCCGCCCGAAACCCTTGTCTTGCTTAGAGATAATTAATCCTTTTCATGGGCCAACACTTCACTTAAATATCTAGGTGTCCATATCTCCTCAGACTTAAATAAAATTGTTGACCTTAACGTTGCCCCATTATTGCATTTTAACTTTGGGTCCACATCGAGTCCACCCTATATGGCCATCCCATCGCACCATTGCCTTGGCTTCCTTCTTCAATGCTACCCAAAAAAGTCTTACGTACCCTCCCTTTGATAACCCAAACCACCATAATGCTTCATAGAGCATTTCCTGCTTCCTTGCATATATTTAAATCAGGAGGCCCTATTACTCCACTCACAGGGAACCCTATCTTTCCTGATGCCTTGAAATCAGCTTCCTCTCTCATCACTGTGGATAAGGGTTATGTGATAATGAAGGACCTATCTTTAGACGGTGCCTTTTGGCAATACTCTGACCTAGACATGAATCCGGCCTCCACACGCTTTTCCAGACTGAATTACTACCAGTTGCGCAGTTTCTATTCCATGCATAAAGTGTCTCTATCCTTGAATAGACCTTTGACGGCCTTTGAGACCTGGTGTATCCAAAAGGTCCATACTGAACATCTCCTCGCAAAGACCTATGGTCTTTTCACAGCCTTGAGCGGCTCTCCTAAACTTTCATATCAATTAGCGTGGGAGAAGGAACTGTCCAAAGAATTCTCAGATGCGGACTGGAATAAAATGTTTTTATTGGTTCATAAAACCTCTGTTTCGGTTACAATCCAGTTTATGAACTATAAGATTCGTTCTAGGTGGTATAGGGTTCCATCCCTTCTGCATGCCATTTATCCCTCGGTTCCCAACACCTGCTGGCATTGTCAAAAGGAAGTCGGAACATTGGTGCACATTTGGTGGGGATGCCCTGCCCTTCAACCATTTTGGATTAAAATAATCCAAGCTATTCAGCTGATCTGCGGTGAAAAGGTACACAACGATCCAGCTGCTCTACTTCTTTTTGCCATTCCTCGACCAGCGCATGTTTTAAAAACACATCTGCTTTCGTTACTCCTCAACGCGGTGAAAGCCGTCATCCCCAGGCTGTGGCGCTCGACAGCATGTCCCACCATCTCAGACTGGTACAAAGAGGTCCATACAATTTATAGGCTTGAGGAACTTCGCAACGAAACACTCAATGAAGCGGAACACTTTCTGCACACTTGGAAGGACTGGCTGTCCTTCTACAACTGCCCTCACTATCGTGCTCTTTGAGGGTTGGCATATAGATTTTGCACCTGTGATCTGCCCTGTCATTTGGGACAATCCTGTCCCTCATGTATTGAGATACCGGCTCCGACTGCACCCCTCCCCCTTTTCTTCCCCTTGTTCTGTCTTTTTCTCTCACACTGTTTAGTCAGCCTCCGTTCCTGGGGCTTTTGATTTTTATTTTGCATTACAGACTCCATAATGACATCGAGTCAAATTTGCTGGCTCTTTTCTCTCGGGCCTTAGGTGATCTTTGCTGCAACATCACCACTTTTCGCCCCTCTCAAAAATGCCCTATGTGTTTTACCAACCTATTGATTTCTGTACATGAGCTGGTCAGTGCCAGATTAACGCTCAGGACCATATATCCTGTATAATCATCTCGGAGATACTGCTCTTGTTCATGATATTCTGTCATAACCCAATTACTCTTACTTTTACAGGATATTTAAGATAGACTTAACTCTCATTATGTTCTACTTTCGCCTGTACTTGTTCACTCAGGTTTGTGTATCTTGATGTTTACATTGATACCGTTATACCTTTCTTATGTAATGCTTATTTTAAGCTTCTTTGAATATGGAAAAATATATACATGACTAAGGTTGTCTGATTTAGAAAACCCATTTTCATATATCCTATTAGTAGACCTAATAAATGATTTATACCTTAAGTTTGTCAGAGCAGAAAGTGACCTCAAAGAGCTTCTCTCCCTTTCAGAGGGCCCAGCATGTCCGTGAATTGCATGGATAGGCTATTGCTGTTAAAGGACACCCGGTGATCAGATCAACATGATTAGGGAATAAAGCGCTTTTCTCGTAGGAAAAGATATTCCTTTATTGTTGAACAACGCATTTAGTGTATAACACTTCATCAATTAAGGAACCTGATGAAGTGTTACACACGAAACGCGTTGTTCAACAATAAAGGAATATCTTTTACTACCATACCAGCGCTTTATCCCCTAAGCACCGGTGCCTGATCAGATTGGATTACTATGGTGAATCTTAAGTTTTCTCTGTGAAACATTACCCATTCCACGTGGAACACAGAACAGGAGATGTGAGGAATCAGCAGCCGTCTAAATTCAAATTTGATCATTGATGGGATAGGGGTGAGTTTTGCCGGCCTGATGCACAACCGCCAAAGGTGAGCAATCTGATTTACTTTAATTTCATAAGAGTTTATACAACGTATTGCACTAGGAAGCACCTGTCTTTTTTTTCCTTTTTTTTTCTTTTACATTTTTCATTACACATGCTTTTATATAGGTAGTATAAGTTTCAGGATAGTCAGGGCGGAATTGCGATTTGGGCCTTCAGTGTTTTTTTCATTATTTTTTTGTGTGTGTTTTTATTTATTTATTTTACATATGGTGCTCTCTATAAGGTCAGAAAAAGACCTCTGGGGGATATGCAACTGCCCTCCCATACATATGTCCCATATAGTCATACTAATGTCACACTGATTGGTTACTGATGTTTAGGCTGGTGTCACATATAGAGTTTTTAGCAGTTTTTTCTGACTTTTGGAGACAAAAAAATCCACATCCAGATGTTAACTGGAAGTCAGCAGTGAAATATGAAGCACCTTACATACATGGATTTTTATATGTTGATCAGTGGTTGTTTTTTCCAAACATGCTGTATGTGTGCCTTTTTTCAGTAAATTTGTAGCATTTTATTTGCTTTATTTGTAGTGTTTTATCTGCTTAAAAAATGCAACTGAAAATGTGTATTACATTTTTGAGGTTTTTTTTCCACATTACAAATCATGGCCCAGGTGTATTTGTTATAGGAAAAATACAGCAGAATAATATGGTAATAAAAATGCATATGTAAAATATTTAAGTTATTTTAAAAAAATGCCTCAAAAACCGCATAAAAAGCAAATGCAGTTTTTAAGGCATTTTGTTCTGTCAACAAATGACATAAAAATCCATGTGACAAAAGTCTCAAGAGACTTGTTGTAACGGACCAAGGAAGTGGATACGCTGGGCCACCACGGTGGTAATAGCCATACCAGAGAGCTGAGTCTAAGTGTGTCGCTGTTTTCACCAGCGCCCGCCGTAACGCAGGTTGGACTTGCCGCTGCGGGATTCCACCAGGTCGCTGCCCCTGATTTGCTTGCGGTGGTATCCGAGGTGCAAAGCAGTACCAAATCGACAGGCAAAATCGTAGTCGGGGACGGGCCGAAAGGTCAGGGCAGGCAGCGAAGGTTCGTGGTCGAGAAACGTAAGCCGGAGGGACTGGTACACGGAATTGGCAACTGGAACGTATCAAAGGCTTCCTCGTATAGTGTAAGGCACTATGGAATCGGTGGAGTAAAGGAAGAGGTGGAGCCATTATATAGGGTCAGTGGCCGGCAACCCCAATTACCGGCGCACTGGCCCTTTAAATCTGACCTAGGCGGCGCGCGCGCCCTAGGGAGCGGAGAAGCAGCAGGAGTGCGGTCAGGTAAGACAGTGCGCCCGTGGGAGTGAGTGTGCCCGCAGACCGCGCCGCCACGCACCCAGGACTCAACAGGGACAGGACGGACACGAGTGCGCCCACAGTCTGGACCACAGGCTTCAGCACCGCTCGTGACACTTGTGCTTCATTAGAAAGATATGGCTGAATTTGGCTGGTATTGCATTTTATCTATATTCACTTAAAGGATCATCCCAGTTTGTTTTGTTTTGTTTTTCTTCATTTCAATAGAAATTGATTGTAGGTGCACTGTTGTGCCAGTAACTTTGCCTACCTGCAGCTACATACAGGATTTCTATGTGATGCAACAGTCTCTCTGCTTTCAGATTAGCTAGGAAACACTGGGTTTTTGATGCTGAAAGTCAGTCTGTCTCTTCAGACATTAATATGAGACTGACATTTAACCTCCCATAGGAATATGTACCCAGATTTACTTCTGGGTCACACAACCATGCTGTTTCAGCAACTCAGAGAGCAGGTGACATGACCCAGTAACAGTGAAATATCATGCATGCAGCTACAGGTAAGCACAATTATTGGCCCTACTGTGTACCTAAAAGCAATTTCTAATAAACTAAAGAAAAAATATGGAGTGGTCCTTTAAACGGAGCTAAGCTGCAATACCAGACACAGCCAGTAGGGTAGCATGCAGTAGTACATTGGGCCCAGCCAACATAGCCACCTTATTTTCTTACACTTCTCTTCTCCACACAGTTAGAATTTTTGGAATACAAAGAGCAAAGCTTCTGCTTCTGATGGAATTGCACAGTCAACAATTGGTGTCCCCGACCGTTAGTCACCATGGTCAAAGTGACCATTGAGATCAATGAGAAATAAGAGAGAGCAAGGAGAGGTGGTCAATTGTAATGCTAGTCAAAATAAATGACTATTGAGCCAAATTATAGTGAATCATTTCTATTTTATACCAAATATCATCAGCTCTGATAATGCAAAGTTTGCACCTTTGCACCTTTATTGACACAATGTCTCCTTGCTTTTTTGGGTACAAAGTTACAAACCTGTTTACACTTCTGTTGACTTAATACACATAAAAGTTTACTCTCTATTGTCTTGGTTAAGATTTCTTCACTCAGTATAGACTTTTGACTTATCCCCTGTCGAGAAGTGTTTTTGTGGATCATACTTTGAACTCCGGATTCGGCCACTCCATGAAAGCAGGATAGACAAATAACACGTGCATTAGGTCGTGTCCGCCATTTTGTTTAAGTAAGATATATAAATCTGTCACATTAGCCATGAAGACCAGAAGACTCCTTTCCCGTGATAGAGACATCTATGCACGGTGATGTTTGATGCCTGAGGGTTTCTTGGTCCTTCGTCATTCTGCGGCTTCTCAATGGCTGATTTGCGGATTCGATGATGTCGCAATACTCTGCAAGTGAAGTTTTGTAAGCACTTTAAACTTATGTAAATAACCATATTTCTGTTACAAACTGTAAATAATATCTCACTATTTTCTGTAGTCAATTTATGTTATAATTTTATCATACTTGATTTATAATTGAACTATTGTAAAAATAAAGCTGTGTTATATCCTTATTGACTGACCTTCTTTAAAGCTGTATCCCGAACCTGTATTGATAAAACTTGGCAAAACATCAATAAGCAGTGAACCTTGTGTGCTTTATGAGAAGATAAAATCTTCTTTTTCTCCTGACCAAAGAAAAATCAGCAAAGCAATATATTAAAGGGGTTTTGCCAGGAGGAGCCTTATCTGCTAAGAAGCTAATGTAAACAAATCACGGAGCTGAAAGAGAGAGAGACGCACACAGCCAGAGCACAGAGCTGCATAAGGGATCCTGTGACATGTTCACAGAAATAATCAAACTGCAACTTGTGGATTCTATATACAAAAGACAACAGCTTTCTCCACAGCAGCTTGAAAGCTCCTTCATGTTCCCTGTCATCAGATAAAGCAGTGATCTAATCACACTACAACTAGTTTATTCTGTATACAAAAGAAAACATATTGCTACCCGGTGCCTTGAAAACTTGTGCAGCTCATTCTCATCAGATAAGAAGCTCTCTCTGCGCAAGCCCGTCCAGCAGCTCTTGTCAGGCCATATCTAATACAAACTTTGAAGTAACCAAGGGCATGTAAGGAAGGCTGTAGCTCTCTCAGACTGCAATTTTTGTAATCACATATATTTAGAAAAGTGATTAAAACCCATTTTGGAGGATCCCACGTCAACATTACATCGTGGCAAAACCCCTGTAAGTAATTGAGTTGTTTACATTTCTCTATGTGTTAAAAGCTAATCATTGTAGGGAGAAAATCCCTTTAAGATGCAACTGGACACAACTCATGGACAGGAGTGGTGCTGTTGTCACCCAAGTTCAGAAAGTAGATTTCATGGTAATATAGTCATTTCCCAAGATGGTAATGCATCTTGCCACAGTGATAAGGCTTTTCTTCAGAAAAGACATATTATGTTGAAATTAAAAAAATTGGCCAATGACAAGGCTCCATCCCAAGAAGCTGATCTGTCAACTGCTCCTCAAGAAAAGTGGAAGCAGCTTGGTGTAGGTGTCAGGTGTCATAAAAGCCAGAGTAGCAGCTACAAAGAACTAAAATATTCTCCTTTCATGTGTTTGAGGTTTCATGAAGCCAGATTGTTCAGCTATTAAACAAACATGGTTTTGTGTCCTACCTGTGATTCATATATGGCAGTAGAGCCCTGAGGCCCCCCGAGGGCACCCAGACCCCAAAGCGACTGCTACCTCTGCATCACTATAGCTTATCTATTTCATAGAAAGGATTAGCTTCATCCACAGCATTGGGTTCATTTATATTGCTGTGCCTGTAATTCTACAGTATGAAATATCTTCACTTCCATGTGCTTTACGTAGATTATAGTATCTCATAGGCTCAAGATTGTGTCTGTTTCCTTCTACTGTTTACAATGCAGATGGCAGCAGGAATACAGAAGAGTGTCGCAGGTATCAGCTGCCAGCAAATATTGCAGAGAGACCGAGAGCGCTTGATGTTTTTATAGGCAATCTGCCTTCTGCAGAGTCAAAACTAACATAAGCTTTGTTTGTATCCAAATACTCCAATCTTTTTCTGTGTGATAATGTTGGATGTGTTCCAGTGGATAGAATGATTATAGAGACAGGGAATAATATATGTGCAGAATAACAGGAAAATCCGCATGAAATTAATTCATAATATGATCACAAATGATTGGTTCTCATGCTGGAAGAGACTGCATACTAGAGGTTTCCTTATCACTCTGGTTTATGAGATGCAAATATAAGCCAAAAGGACACATGCATGTACTCATGAATGTTCCTCTAAACTTTATCTGTATCTTCTAGACCTTCTGTTACTTGGATTAGTAAACCCAGGTATGGACCATGATACTGTCCACGTGTATCCCAGAGGCTGGAAATGACAATTCCTCTTTTACCATTTTTATTTCAATGAAGGCCATAGTTTGGCAGCCACATGATATGGCCAGAAGTACGAAGGCACCTGAATGACACACATGTATGAACTTGATAGATCTCTGATTCCAAACTCATGGCTGTTAATATGGAAAATATTATTATAGCTTCCTCTCTTCTGAGAAAACTTTCCAGATGATTTTGGAGTATGTCAGTGGGAAATTGTACTCGTTTAGCCAAAAATACATTTGAACAGAGGCATAGCATGAGCTACTGGGACCTAAAGCAAAAAGCGAACTGGGATCCCCAACAACCTTGTCTTATTTACTGTTTCTTCCTATATGGTAGAAGGGCTGTTGGGCATCCTCAGGCTTCAGGGCCCAGTAGCACCTGCAACCTCTGCACCCCCTATAGCTACACCCCTGTATTTAAAAGGTCAGGCACTGATGCTGGGTGACAAGCTCGGACACACAATTAAGCGTATGTTCACAAGGCGTTCCATTCAGTTTTCATTGATTTCAATGTAAAATACATATCAACTGGACGACGATACATATTTTACATGCGTTAATGTATTGCGTTTTACAGATTCGTACAAAGAATTGACGTCACTTCTTAGTCCGTTTTACGCATTTAAAAGCAAATAGAAACAAAAGGGATACTTTTATGAAGTCCAGAAAACATATCCAATTTCGTATCACACTATATATTTGGATACAGTATGTTTTACGCAATACGGTTTATGTATTGTAAAAACATATTCAACACGCCGTGTGCACATACACTAAGGGCCACATGTATGAAAGATAAGATTAGGAATTTCATAGATTTACTTATAGCAGTAGTGGCATCCTATGTATGATGTGTAAAGTGTGTCCTATACTTCTACCAATGTTTAAACATCTGCAGTATAATTATCAGCAATTTCATAGATAGGAACTGAGTCAACTGAAATGATTCTAAAGCATTATGCCCTTACACGAAGAAACAAAGTTACACCTAAAATATACATTTACATTTGTATTACCACAGTCACTGGAATATGAAGGAGAGATGTGACCTATCACATTACACAATTCCTTTTTAGCAGCTATAATACAGGCAGTATCTCTATTGACCAAACATCAAACTGAACAATGGCAATAAAACAACAAACACTTACCATTCTTTGTAACAGTGGTCTCAGATGAAAGTGTGCCTGCCATCTGTCACCGACAGCCCTAACAAAGCAACTTAGGGGCTCCCCTGATAAACCAGACATGCAAAGTGTACATGGAGTAAAAAGCAGCAACGTTGCAACAGATCCGTTCCAGTACTTATTGTTTCATGTGAAACTTATAGAAAAAAATCTACCCTGAAAAGTTACAGCCCAGGCTGTTTAAGTGTCCTTGTATAACGGTTTACTAAGTCTTGTCCACTTTGGTCAATGGCTTTTTGTTTGTAGCTGGCAGCACATTGTCCTGTGCTTGGTAGCAGCAGTGATCAGCTATAATCAGGGCCGTCTCTTCCATTGGGCCAGGTAGGCCAGTGCCCGGGGGCCTGCCCGGCCCAATGGATTCACTCACCGCCGCCCGCCGGAGCTCAGACACAGCTCTTTACTTGTCCCAGGCTGCGCAGGCAGGGCGGTGCGGGCTGCGGTGGTCAGAGAGCAGGGCGGCCCCTCGCTATGCCGCTCCTGCGCTTTACAGTTCACAGCGCAGGCTGGGGCGGCGCCGCCTTTCTTCACAGAGGCGCCGCCCCAGCCTGCGCTTTGAACAGTAAAAAACTGGCGCGGCAATTGCTTAGGTGCCTAGGGCGGCACCTTTCAGGGGGCGGCACGGCAGAGTTTTTTTTTTTTTTTTTCTTACTTTTTTTTCCCATCTGACCCGTAGCCGCCGCCCCCCCCCCCCCGTGCGGCGGGCGGACGGGGGGGGGGGTGTTGAGGTCTGCGGCTCCGGTGACTGTCCTTACATTGGTGGCAGCGGCTATTGAGAGAGTAGCGGAGCAGCGCAGCTCCTCCCTCTCTCTCTGCCCAGCACAGCGCAGCCAAAGGAAGCTGAGAGCAGCAGCAGCCGGGATGCTCCGCCCACTCTCCTCCCCTGCACAGGACGGCAGGAGAGAGGAAGACTTCAGGACACAGGTAAGTGGGGGGGGGGGGTTAATACATGTGCTGGGGGGGTTAATACATGTGCTGGGGGGGGTTAATACATGTGCTGGGGGGGGGGTTAATACATGTGCTGGGGGGGGTTAATACATTGTGCTGGGGGGGGTTAATACATGTGCTGGGGGGGGTTAATACATTGTGCTGGGGGGGTTAATACATGTGCGGGGGGGGTTAATACATTGTGCTGGGGGGTTAATACATTGTGCTGGGGGGGTTAATACATTGTGCTGGGGGGGGTTAATACATGTGCTGGGGGGGGTTAATACATTGTGCTGGGGGGTTAATACATTGTGCTGGGGGGGTTAATACATGTGCTGGGGGGGTTAATACATGTGCTGGGGGGGGTTAATACATTGTGCTGGGGGGGTTAATACATTGTGCTGGGGGGGGTTAATACATGTGCTGGGGGGGTTAATACATTGTGCTGGGGGGTTAATACATGTGCTGGGGGGTTAATACATTGTGCTGGGGGAGTTAATACATGTGCTGGGGGGTTAATACATGTGCTGAATACATTGTGCTGGGGGGTTAATACATTGTGCTGGGGGGGTTAATACATGTGCTGGCAGGGGTTAATACATTGTGCTGGGGGGTTAATACATGTGCTGGGGGGTTAATACATGTGCTGGGGGGGCTGAATACATTGTGCTGGGGGGTTAATACATTGTGCTGGGGGGGTTAATACATTGTGCTGGGGGGTTAATACAAGTGCTGGGGGGTTAATACAAGTGCTGGGGGGTTAATACATTGTGCTGGGTTAATACATTGTGCTGGGGGGGTTAATACATTGTGCTGGGGAGGTTAATACATTGTGCTGGGGGGTTAATACATTGTGCTGGGGGGGTTAATACATGTGCTGGGGGGGCTGAATACATGTGCTGGGGGGGTTAATACATGTGCTGGGGGGTTAATATATGTGCTGGGGGGCTGATACATGTGCTGGGGGGGGGGTTAATACATGTGCTGGGGGGGTTAATACATGTGCTGGGGGGCTGAATACATTGTGCTGGGGGGGCTGAATACATGTGCTGGGGGGCCTGAATACATGTGCTGGGGGCTGAATACATGTGCTGGGGGGGGTTAATACATTGTGCTGGGGGGTTAATACATTGTGCTGGGGGGGGTTAATACATGTGCTGGGGGGGGCTGAATACATGTGCTGGGGGGAGGGGTGAGACACGTGGGGTGTTGGGAGAGGTGAGAGATGTGGGTTGTTAGGAATCCTATCCTGTGTTATCCTACCTGCTGGCGCTGTGTATCTAAGCCTATCCTGTTTTATCCCATCTGCTGGTGTTGGGTATCTAAGCCTATCCTGTGTTATCCTACCTGCTGGCGCTGTTTATATAAGCCTATCCTGTGTTATCCTATCTGCTGGCGCTGTGTATCTAAGCCTATCCGGTATTATCCCACCTGCTGGTGTTGAGTATCTAAGCCTATCTTGTGTTATCCTACCTGCTTTTCCTGGCGTCTTGCAGCATATAGTGATGTGCTGTACTGTAGAAGCATGTGCTGGCCGGCGTGTACTTCTATAACGGTGTGTGCCGACTCCCATAGACTATTACATGTCACTTTTCTTCCGGCGCGCAGTACACATTGGGGAAACCAGCAGGGAATCATAGCTTTCAGTGAGAGCTATGAATTACTGTATTTGCGGGCTGTACTACGGGTGCATTGCACTAAGGGTGTATACCACTATATGGTCACTATATGGGGGTAATATACAGTCTGTAGAGCCTGTGTACACTGGTACCTACCACTATATGGTCACTGTATGGAGGTAACATACAGTCTGCAGAGACTGTGTACACTGGTGTCTACCACTATATGGTCACTGTATGGAGGTAATATACAGTCTGCAGAGCCTGTGTACACTGTAGCTATCACTATATGGTCACTGTATGGAGGTAATATACAGTCTGCAGAGCCTGTGTACACTAGTATATACCGCTATATGGTCACTGTATGGTGGTGATATACAGTCTGCAGAGCCTGTGTACACTGTAGCTACCACTATATGGTCACTGTATGGAGGTCATATACAGTCTGCAGAGCCTGTGTACACTGGTGTCTAGCACTATATGGTCACTGTATGGAGGTCATATACAGTCTGCAGAGCCTGTGTACACTGGTGTCTAGCACTATATGGTCACTGTATGGAGGTCATATACAGTCTGCAGATTCCGTGTACACTTGTCTCTACCACTAAATGGTCACTGTATGGAGGTAATATACCGTCTGTAGAGCCTGTGTACACTGGTGTCTACCACTATATGGTCACTGTATGGAGATAATATACAGTCTGCAGAGCCTGTGTACACTGGTCTCTACCACTATATGGTCACTGTATGGAGGTAATATACAGTCTGCAGAGCCTGTGTACACTGGTGTCTACCACTATATGGTCACTGTATGGAGGTAATATACAGTCTGCAGATTCCGTGTACACTTGTCTCTACCACTAAATGGTCACTGTATGGAGGTAATATACCGTCTGTAGAGCCTGTGTACACTGGTGTCTACCACTATATGGTCACTGTATGGAGATAATATACAGTCTGCAGAGCCTGTGTACACTGGTGTCTACCACTTTTGTATGGAGGTAATATACAGTCTGCAGAGCCTGTGTACACTGGTACCTACCACTATATGGTCACTGTATGGAGGTAATATACAGTCTGCAGAGCCTGTGTACACTGGTACCTACCACTATATGGTCACTGTATGGAGGTAATATACAGTCTGCAGAGCTTGTGTACACTGGTGTCTACCTCTCTATGGTCATTGTATGATGGAAATATTGGTTGTAGTGTAATGGTTTAGGTTCCGGCACAGTTTGGCTGTATCTCCCAGCTCTCCTGGATGCTGAATAGGTTCTCCAACGTCTAGGAAAGCTGGGTAACAGCAAACCCTTCAATTAGCTTTCTTCTAGAGCCGTTACATGGTTATAGTGGGCGTGGCTTTTGCAAAGGGGTGTGGCATATTGTGAAAGGGGCGTGGTAATGCAAATTGTTAATGGGGGCGTATTCAGGTTTAGTGCCTAGGGCAGCACGACCTATAAATACACCCCTGCCGGCGGGCAGTCTTCTCCATCCCCCGCCGGGCTGCTGGGAAATGAAGTTTTAGTGCGGCGACGCGCAGCCGCGGCCGCACGTGACTGGCCTCTACAATTAAAATTTTAAAAAAAGCTCCCGCCTCCACAACAGCCGGGCACCAAAGAGGCAGCAGCAGCAGACGGGCACCAGCCACCAGGCCAGCCACAGCACGAGGTATGGCCCGAGTTGGGGCGGGGGGGGGGCAGTGACTTGATGTCACTGTCCCCCACCTATAGGATCATAGTAGTAGAAAGAAAAACGTTAAACCAGCACTGAAGTCCCAAATATCAATAGCCTCCCAAGAAGCGCCAATGCATTAGATCATCCCAAGGCAGGAGAGCCCAACTCCAACCATCCAAGTCCAGAAAAAATTTGAAAAAACGATGTCAGTTAAAGGTCTTTTTAATTATGAATCCAAAGTACAAAAATGAACGTTTGGCTCAAAATTAAGTGATGGCCTTTTTAAGCATAATAAAAACATTAAAAGTGCAAGTAATTAGTGATCAAAATACACCCCCAATCAGTCAATTTACCAATCAGTGGTAGTAACAAAATGAAAAATTATATACCCAATAGATCTGTGAATAAAAAAAGTGCTAAAGATTAAAAAATCCCCAAACATGGTTACAAAAAGGGGAAGGAGGAACCTGTCAGTGTGCGGTGGCGGCGTCCAAAATGTTTAAACGCGCATGTCAAAAGCCCTCGCGCATGTCAGTTTCACTATGGACTCAATTAGTCACGCATGTCGAGGAAAAAAAATCTTCATTGCGATGCCCAATGTCAGCGCAAAAATCCGCCAAATTGGGCAACACAATTACTTTTATTATTCAAATGTTTAGTGTACAAAAAAAGAACAGGCGCCTAGAATGTCCACCAATCTTTTAAAACTCAAATGTATTGATGGCATTGAAAAAAACTGTCCTTTTTTTGTAAAAGGGAAAAATTGTTGATAAATAGGTTTGGGTACACTTTGAGTATTGTGGGGGCTTAACACCTATGCCAAGCTGTAAAAATCATGAAGAAAGGCTATCATGAACCATGACAGAAAATTTCCCCACATGAGGGCACAAACCCTCAACAATAAAAGTATGCCCGGAAGAAGATGGCTAAACAGCAAGGGGAAAATAATAAAAAGCCCCCCCGTTAGTGTCCAAATTTTAAAAACCCAAAATAAGGGGAAAAAAACGTCATTTAAACAAAGAGCAAATCAACAAACAATGAATCCCAAATAGACAGAAAAAAAATATGAAATAGTAATTATTACATCAAGAAGCAATATGGGAGAGGCCCCAAACCCCTTTTTTCTTAAAACCCAAAGGAAAAATTAGAATAAAATATTTTGTGAGTAATGATAAAAAAATTAAAAACACAAAGTAACAATGTTACGGGGAGTCCTAATCAAGTTTTTTAAAATTAAAGATTTAAGCCATTCGGTTTAAAGGGATTTAAATCAAAAATCCACTTCAATTCCTTTTTTAGCAAAATCCTCTCGACCCCCCCCTCTTTCAGTGGGGACATGATCATTATTTAAAATCAACTGAGATACAAAGGTTGCTTGATAAAATGGCGGTAGGGTAAATCTCCCATCCCCTCCGTACGTATTTTTTATGTTTGTTAATCCTCTGGATTCCCTGGTTTTCCCCCCTAAAAAATTTTTACTACAGGGACAGGTGATCAATAGATGGCATATGAGGTTCGACACGAAAACCTTTCCCCAAATTTGATCAGTTTACCTGTCATTGGATGATGAAAACAGTCACCTTTTTTTCATGTTTTTAAATTAAAACAATTTAGCATGGGAAATTGCCGGTTTTTGGGGGGGCCCAAAAAGGCTGCTAAACCAAAGAGGAAAGGGAGATCTGTTTTACCAACTTTCCCGAAGATTCTTACTTCCCCTTAGGATCATGGGGGGTTATGAAAATTCCTTTATATCCGGGGGGCCCTTTCTGTAAATGTGCCATTCCTTTTTAATACCTCAGCTTTTTGGGGCCCAATTTTTACCATTGTGGTAAAAAAGGGGGATTCTTTTATTAGTTCTTTTTCACGAGGTTTCAAAATGTCAGATCTTTTAATCCTTTTATTCGATCCTTCTAGACTCAACAAGGGTTTAGGTAACCCCCTTGAATAAATTTCCGAAATTCATCAATCTTGTATAATTTTAGTCTCATCGATACGATTCTCTTAACCCCAAAAACTGGCTCCAAAGGGGGCGAGCCCCCCATTGTTTGGGTGATAAATCTTGTAATAAAGTTTATTTTTTTTGTTGTTTTCACATACAAATCACTCAAGTCTATCATTTACAAAGTAATGTTGTTCCAAAAAATTCCAACGAAGTGTTGGGCAAACCTTGTGAAACTGAGGCCAGGGGTACATTGGTTCAAAAAAAGGGAGGAACAAACCCAATTTCCCCCAAAGACCTTGTCCAAAAGAGAAAAACATCGTGATATACGCCCCCAAGCAGGATGTGCTCCGAAAACCCTAAAGTGGTAAATCTTCCCCTCCACGCTGCCTATAGTTTTTAGCAAGGTGGGGCTCATGGACCCCATGGGAGTACCAGCCTTGGAGATAAAAAAATTTTTCCCCAAAAAGGAAATAATTCCCCATGGGACAATCTCCCGGAGAGAGAGGGTGAAAAAAGTAATTCGGAGCCCAACCCGAAAACGGGCAGCGATCCCGACACTGCCCCTAGTCTCAGAGTGTTCTATCGATGTGACAGTGAAACCAAATCAAAGACACAGGGGGCACACCCCTTTTGGGATCTAATCTCCCGTATTTTACAAAGGAAGTTGATGTGTCCCTGATGTAGAGGGGGCATCGTGGCGAAGGACCCCAAATTTTGTCAAGAAAAATGCAATATTTGTAAAGATCGAATCCTTTCCCGAGACAAAGGGTCTACGGGGGGGGGCCCCCAAAGATTTATGTTTTTGGGAAATATATTAATATTGGGGTAACTGGAAGCTACCTTTAAAAAAAATTTCCCAATTTTTCATCAATTATTCTTTAAAATTTCCCGTCAAAAAGGGGGATTGTTTCTTTTACGACTTTAAATTTTTGGGTCTTTTCTAACTTAATGTTAAGCCTCATCCGCCAATTTTCGGTGAACTAAAATTTATTTGCCTGTCCTCACCCGACCGCCCCCCTTTGTCAGTGGTTTTAAACAATCAAAAAATTGTTCATGGCTCCCCCAGGGCCCTGTTCTACTTTAAAGATGATGGGTCTTTCTAGATATCCTGGGCTTTTAAAAATTTATTTATCTGTTGTAAGTCTGATGTATGTTTAACAACATGATTCTTTGAGGGGTGAAAAATCACTCTTCACTTCAAATCCAAATCTCTTAAAATAAAGGGACTCCCCTAAATCAAGCACCTGGTAACTCTCCTTTTGCAATCACCCTATCAGAAAAAAGCTTTAAAACGTAAATGCTAAAAAAATGTTGGAGATCAATTTCGAAAATTTAAAAACCCAAACAAATGTAATGGGGGACTGAATGATAAGCCCTTTTTTTAAAAAACGTATTTCAAAACGTAAGTGATCTGAAAAATATTAACAAAATTTTTACCCCATCTTTTATTTCTGAGGGTGTCTCCTGGGTTTATGGCCTGACTGTGTTCTCCCTCTGTTGATTCATTTTGCCTCTCTGATTTCTTCTTTTGTGCTCTACGATGCTTCCGGCCCCCCCCTCCTGAGGCTTCTCCTTTTCCTTGATTCCGTCCCTCTAAAAAATCAGATCTAGTAGATGTCAAATTGAATTTAGAGTCCATGTTTTATACCCAAACTAGGTCATTAAACTTTGAAAGTCTTTCTAGCTGGGATACGTTGGTTTATTGCCCTGCCAAATTGTAAATCCTTCCCCCTCATAAACCTCAAGGGCCCTATGCCCCTTGTCCGTTTCATTCTTTCAACTTCAACCCTATGTCTAGCCCAATTTTTTGTCCCAATTTCCCTTTAAAGGGTACAAAATATCAATTGTTAAAAAAGATTGATTTGCATTTCACACAATTGAGCATCACTTTGTAACGATAACAACTCCTTCTGTAGATATTCAATATTTAGTAAAATTAGCTCAAACGCATATTTGTTGTTAACACTCTCAAATTTTTTACAGAACTCCTCATCCTGAAGAAAAAAAGTTGGACTCACATATATTTTATTTTATATTATCTCCTTAGGTTGAAGAAAGGGATGTGGGACCTCTCACTATATTGTCTTCTTGATGTTATAATAATTACCATTTTATATTTTATTTTGTCTATTTGGGCATTCATTGTTTCTGTTGATTTGCTCTTTGTTAAGTGACTGTTGTTTCCTCTATTATTTGGGTCTTAAATTTGGACACTATACAGTGTGGGCTTTCTATTATTTGCCCCTTGCTGTTTAGCGCATCTTCTTCAGGGGCATACTTCGTATGTGCTGATGAGGATTTGTGCCATCATTGCTGGGAAGTTGCTGTCATGGTTCATGATAGCTCCTTCTCTGTGCATGATGTTGACAGCTTGGCATAGGTGTTATAGCCCTTATAATACTTAAAGTGTGCCTATAGACCTTATTTATACAACAGATTTTCCTTATACAAAATAGAGACAGTTATTTTTCAATGCCTATCAAATACATGCTGATGTACTAAATGAATGGTGCGACATGTTTAGGCGCCTGTTCTTTTTCTGTACACTAAACATTGAATAATAACGAGTAATTGTGCTGCCCTAATGTGGCGGATTTTGGCGCTGACACCTGACATGCGCAATGAAGATTTGTAGTTCCTCCGACATGCGTGACGTAGATTTGTAGTCCATAGTGAAACTGACATGCGCGAGGTCTTTTGACATGCGCAGTAATCATTTTAGGACGCCGCTCTACAGCACGCTGACAGGTCCTCGCTCCCGTTTAGGTAACCATTGTTTGGAGATTTTTTAATCTTTAGCACTTTTATATGTCACAGATCTATTGGCTATATAATTTGTCATTTTGTTATCTGACCACTGATTGGTAATTGACTGATGTGGGTGTGTATTTTGATCACTATATATACTTGCACTTGTAATGTTTGTATTATGCTTGAAAAAGGCTCTATCACTTAATTTTGAGCCGAAACGTTGCATTTGTGTACTTTGGATTCACAATTAAAGAAGACCTTTATGCTGACATCTGCTTCTTCAATTTTTCTGGACCTATAGGACCATGTCATTGTCTTGTCCCCCACTCGTTTGGCCATGTCACTGTGCCATGGCCACATGAGTGGGTGACAGTGACTTGGCCATTGGGGTGGGTGACAGTGACTTGGACATATGTGGGGGGGACAGTGACTTGGCCATATGGGTGGGGGACAGTGACTTGGCCATATGGGTGGGGGACAGTGACTTGGCCAAATGAGTGGGGGACAGTGACACGGCCATATGGGTGGGGGACAGTGACATGGCCAAATGGGTGGGGAACAGTGACATGGCTATATGGGTGGGGGACAGTGACATGGCCAAGTGGGTGGGGAACAGTGACATGGCCAAGTGGGTGGGGAACAGTGACATGGCCATATGGGTGGGGGACAGTGACACGGCCAAATGGGTGGGGAACAGTGACATGGCCATATGGGTGGGGGACAGTAACTTGGCCAAATGAGTGCTGGACAGTGACATGGCCAAATGGGTGGGGAACAGTGACATGGCCAAATGGGTGGGGAACAGTGACATGGCCATATGGGTGGGAGACAGTGACACGGCCATATGTGTGGGGAACAGTGACATGGCCATATGGGTGGGGGACAGTGACATGGCCATATGGGTGGGGAAAATTGACATGGCCATATGGGTGGGGGACAGTGACATGGCCAGAGGGGTGGGGGACAGTGACATGACTATCATGTAACTTCTGCTTGTGGCCAGCCAGCCATCCTGACCCGTGTCACTGTCCCCCAGAGTCTCTGTTATCATATAGTAACTGCTATGTGGCCCGGCCATTACTATATGATAAGAGAGACTCTGGGGGACAGTGACACGGGTCAGGATGGCTGGCTGGCCACAAGCAGAGGTTACATGACTTAATGTGTGCCCACAGGCCAGACCACGCGGCAGCTCCTAAGTTATATAAATTACTACGTGGTCTGGCCTGGGGGCACAGGATGGCTGACCACATGATGGAGGGGCTATAAGGGTCATGGACAGCCATCCTGTGTCCCCAGACCAGTCCATGCAGCAATTTATATAACTTAGGAGCTGCTGCGTGGCCTGGTTGGGGGGCCCAGTGCACAGCTCTGCCCAGGGGCCCATAATGCTGTTAAGACGGCCCTGGCTATAATCTGTAAGTGTTTGGCTCCCCTCCAGCACCACTACAGAGGCTGTAGGCTTGGACAGGCCTACACGTGAGAAGGGAAATCCTGTGGTGGGCCCATGAGCATGATGGGCCCCTAGGCATGACAGGTCTGGGGCTGCTTTTCAAGGAGAAAGGAAGAGTACTAGAGTCATGTAGTGTGTACAGTCATGAACAATAGCTAAAGGCTGGGCCCCAGGAATCAACGGAATCAACTCCACTGGAGGGCACCAGGAATCAACTCCACTGGAGGGCCCCAGGAATCAACTCCACTGGTGGGCCCCAGGAATCAACTCCACTGGTGGGCCCCAGGAATCAACTCCACTGGTGGGCCCCAGGAATCAACTCCCATAGTGGGCACAAGGAATCAACTCCCCTGGTGGGCCCCAGGAATCAACTCCCATAGTGGGCCCAAGGAATCAACTCCACTGGTGGGCATCAGAAATCAACTCCCCTGGTGGGCCCCAGGAATCAACTCCCCTGGTGGGCCCCAGGAATCAACTCCACTGGTGGGTCCCAGGAATCAACTCCCCTGGAGGGCCCCAGGGATCAACTCCACTGGTGGGTCCCAGGAATCAACTCCACTGGTGGGTCCCAGGAATCAACTCCCCTGGAGAGACCCAGGAATAAACTCCACTGGTGGGCCCCAGGAATCAACTCCCATAGTGGGCACTAACTAAAAGCATTTTATAGTCCTCATTAAACATAGGGATTTCTCTTTGTAATACGTGGCTGCTCTGGGTCCCTGAAAATGAGATGCTAAAAGGGTTTACAACCCAGACCAGATAATGAAGACAAGGAGGATTTGTTCCCATAAAATACAATTCAATCTTTATTGAATAACAAATTTGACAAACATAGTAAAATATGACGACTACAACAGATATGTGGCAAGGCACAAAAAGGGAGACAATAAGTCATGTAGCCATAAAAAACGAGGAATAGCACAAGCTATAAATACAGTCATATGAAAAAGTTTGGGCACCCCTATTAATCTTAATCATTTTTAGTTGTAAATATTTGGGTGTTTGCAACAGCCATTTCAATTTGATATATCTAATAACTGATGGACACAGTAATATTTCCGGATTGAAATGAGGTTTATTGTACTAACACAAAATGTGCAATATGCATTAAACCAAATTTTGACTGGTGCAAAAATTTGGGTATCCTTATCATTTTATTGATTTGAATACTCCTAACTACTTTTTACTGACTTTCTGAAGCACAACATTGGTTTTGTAACCTCACTGAGCTTTGAACTTCATAGCCAGGTGTATCCAATGATGAGAAAAGGTATTTAAGGTGGCCAATTGCAAGTTGTTCTCCTATTTGAATCTCCTGTGAAGAGTGGCATCATGGGCTCCTCAAAACAACTCTCAAATGATCTGAAAACAAAGATTGTTCAACATAGTTGTTCAGGGGAAGGATACAAAAAGTTGTCTCAGAGATTTAACCTGTCAGTTTCCCCTGTGAGGAACATAGTAAGGAAATGGAAGACCACAGGGACAGTTCTTGTTAAGCCCAGAAGTGGCAGGCCAAGAAAAATATCAGAAAGGCAGAGAAGAAGATGGGAGAACTGTCAAGGACAATCCACAGACCACCTCCAAAGAGCTGCAGCATCATCTTGCTGCAGATGGTGTCACTGTGCATCGGTCAACAATACAGCACACTTTGCATGCGAAAGAAGCCGTTTCTGAAAGCACGCCACAAACAGAGTCGCCTGAGGTATGCAAAAGCACATTTGGACAAGCCAGCTTCATTTTGGAAGAAGGTCCTGTGGACTGATGAAACAAAGATTGAGTTGTTTGGTCATACAAAAAGGCGTTATGCATGGCGTCCCAAAAACACAGCATTCCAAGAAAAACACTTGCTACCCACTGTAAAATTTGGTGGAGGTTCCATCATGCTTTGGGGCTGTGTGGCCAATGCCGGCACCGGGAATCTTGTTAAAGTTGAGGGTCGCATGGATTCAAACTCAGTATCAGCAGATTCTTCAGAATATATGTACAAGAATCAGTGATGAATTTGAAGTTACGCCGGGGATGGATATTTCAGCAAGACAATGATCCCAAACACAGCTCCAAATCTATTCAGGCATTCATGCAGAGGAACAATTACAATGTTTCTGGAAATGGCCATCCCAGTCCCCAGACCTGAATATCATCATTGAAACATCTGGGGATACTTTGAAGCGGGTGTCCATGCTCGGCGACCATCAAACTTAACTGAACTTGAATTGTTTTGTAAAGAGGAATGGTCAAAAATACCTTCATCCATGATCCAGGAACTGATTAAAAGCTACAGGAAGCGACTAGAGGCTGTTATTTTTGCAAAAGGAGGATCTACTAAATATTAATGTCACTTTTCTGTTGGAGTGCCCATACTTTTGCACCGGTCAAATTTTGGTTTAATGCATATTGCACATTTTGTGTTAGTACAATAAACCTCATTTCAATCCGGAAATATTACTGTGTCCATCAGTTATTAGATATATCAAATTGAAATGACTGTTGCAAACACCCAAATATTTAGAACTAAAAATGATTAAGATTAATAGGGGTGTCCAAACTTTTTCATATGACTGTATATCAAAGTGCAAGAACAACATTAACATTAGTGCTAATAACCTCATAAATAAATAATATCATATGGTATTGGCATAAGCTCACCCAAATGTATCGGCCACAAGCCCCATGGCATATTTCAGTGCAAATTATGTGCTAAACTAAGCTTCAAACAATGTTCAGAACGCTTCTTATTACATCCCATGTAAAATACGCGGCATCAGTCACATTTACAAACATAATAGTGGAGCGTATTACGCGACGCTTTTACTCGTGAAAATTTAAGTGACATGTGATCATATTATAAGGGTGTGTTCACACGGCGTATTACGGCGCGGACAGGATGCGCCGCACTACGCCGGGTGCATAACAAGAACACGCTGGCCAGCCCGTACTTCTAAAGCATTGAGGGGGATTCCATTCACTTTCATTATCCCTGCTGTGTAAACGCCAGGAAGATGTGACATGTCACTTCTGTCACTCAGCGCTCAAAACGCTTGGGAGACGACGGAGGTAATTCATAGCTCTCTGTGAGTTGCAGGACATGTTTCGGGGCACATTGCAGCACAATTATGCCCCGAAATACTGTACGTTCTGAAAGATACCATGTGAACATACTTACAGATTAGATTAGACATACTAAACAAGCATCTAAAAACTGGTGCATATTTATACTAGCTAGTCTACGTTTACACCAAGCCACACCTCTTTTCTACAAAACCATGCCCTTTTTCCGGATAAGGGGCAGAAGTGTCTAGAATCTGTCTAAAACCTTTAAATATGGTGTAAAGCATGTACGCTAGTATTTTGGGCGCAAATTAGGCCCAAGTTCTGGCACAACTGCCATAAAAATGTGCCCTATTGTGTATAATCGCTAGTTTAAAAGCCTGCTATGGCAACAGTTTGTGTAGGCGTCAATGGTCTTTCTTAATTTTATATCTATCAGATAGATAGATAGATAGATAGATAGATAGATAGATAGATAGATAGATAGATAGATAGATAGATAGATAGATAGATAGATAGATAGATAGATAAATATACACTTCTCATAAGAAGTTAGGGATATTTGGCTTTTGGTTGAAATTTCAGGATAAACTTTCTAGAACATTTTGTTAAATGTACTAAATGAGATCATCTCTTAACTGTAGAATGTCCAGCTGTTCAATGTTTCGGTACTTAATGGCAAAATTCACAGCAGGTGTTTGATCCCTGAATTACCCAATACATTAAGGGATCAATTTGAATTGAGACACTATGAGACCACGACAACACTTTACAATTGATCAACAGCACTTCGCTCTTGCAAGGCTTCAAGCAGGATGCTCTCAGACAGAAGTGGCCACTGGGCTTAGAGTGTCATAGTGTCATTAGCAGGTTTCTACAGAGACTGGAAGTGTCACAGAAAGGCAAAGAAGTGGACGTCCTTTGGCTATATCACACATTGATGACGCTTCATTGTAAACAATGCCTTGGGGAACCGGATGATGAATGCCACACAACTCCAGGTACATTTAAGGTAGGTGAGAGGCGACCAAGTGTCACTTCAGACCATTCATAACCATTGACATCAACGTGGCCTGGGTGCTAAATGACATGACCACAACATAAGGCATTTGCATCTCTGTTGCAACCTGCTGATGACACTCTGTGACATTCTAAACTCAGTGGCCACTTCTGTCTGAGAGCATCCTGCTTGAAATCTTGCAATGGTGAGGTACCGCTGATCAATTGTAAGGTGTTGTCTTGGTCACATGATGTCAAAAATGTGAACAGCATGATGAGGAGGACTGTTTAAATCCCAATTCAAATTGATCCCCAAAACTTATTGGCCGATTTAGAGATCAAACACGTGTTGTGAAATTTGCATTTTTTAAAAATTAACTAAATGAGACCATCTCTTACCTTTAAAATTCACATGTCCAACTGTTCAATGTTTTAGCACATTTTGCACAACTTGCTGATATCTAGCAAGGGCTTTAATGACAAAATATATATATTATTACACAAACAAAATTTATGTTTATTTTTAACATGAAGACAAAGAAATGTATTCCTTATTTTGCAGATTTACATTATAGCTGAGGCATCTATGAAAATCCCAGTTATAATGGAATACAGCCCCCTTTTGTGACATTAGTTTCTGTCTGAGTTGATCAGGTTCTGCTGAAACTCAGTGGGCCTTATGTATTGATCGTCTTATTTTCCCCACTTTAATTGTCAGGTGCCCAAAGTATGGTAAAAATCCTATTTCATTTCATATAGTGCTCTGGAAAAATAAAAGCTGAGCTCTAACTGGTTGCTATGGGCAACAAAGACAGTCTTACTGCTAGTCAGTTTTCATACATATGGCCCACTGAGTTTCAACAGTACCTGATCAACTCTGTGAACAGTTATGGAGGGAGAGTTCATTACACAGACTTGACTCCTTTTACTTGACTCCATCAATGTACCACAATTATTTACTGCCCCCACCCAACCCCAGAGCGCATGTTACAGGAGCGGGGAAAAACAATTTATTTAAAATCACCTATAAGTAACTCACAAAACCCTTAGGTTTATGCACATACGGGGGATTTAGAGCTCAGTATCAGAAAACTGAAGCATAAAGATATGTTAATAAATGAATCTGCATTGAATGTTTTCCCTAAAAACAACCTAATGATAAAATGTGAGGATTTGCTTTAAGACGCTTTTCTTCTATCCGTATATGTTATCAGTATGTTTATAAATATTTGCTTCTTTTCTAGAATGGATATGTGTCAGCCAAGAAGATACATTATTAGCTTATAAGTAATTAATAACAATTAGCGCTAATTATATTATTTTCATACAAAATGTTATCACTTAAAAATGCAATTAATCTCAATGTATCTCAAGGCTGATTATTTAAGATTGCCTCGGCATGACAGGAGAGCTCAGCTCTTAAATGATACGATGGCCTATTTTCACCACATGGCAGAGATTAATGAAGTTCTAATGTTTTATTCATTCAGAGGCAGATTTGCAGATCTCTAGGCTATGAGATGTGTTGTGATAAAGAAACTTCACTGTTGAGAACTTCTGGGCCCCATATGTTAGGACAGCAGTTATGACTTTAATAATGAAGCAGTTGTTCCTCAGTTTGAAGATATAAACCTTTTACTTCTTCCCAATGTAATTATCACGGCTAAAGTCCGAGAATCGTTCTCCTAAGTTTTAAACTGTTATATTATTATGTTTTTGCTGTTTTCCAAGCAACTACTAATGTGAAATAAAGCACTCTGTCCATTGGAGTACACACAATTGTCTGACACTTCCTGTTTTCTGCAACTCGCTTCTCTGTGTAGGCTAGTGCAGAGTCATTTCGCTGATATAAGAGGATAACATTTAATGTTGTGCCATTTAATAAGATGTTTTATAGACCTGGGTAGGAATTATGGCTACCAGGGACGCTTACTTTATTATGAACTGTATAGTCATACATCTTTATGAAATTTTAATAGTGACTTGTGTATATTTTGTTCAAAGTTGCAACAACAATTTATACATCTTTTTTGATATTTTGTACTATTATTCACTTGTACTTTATTTTTAACTTTATGAATTCGATATTTTACTATGATTAGTTAACTTATTTTGATTCGCTGCTGTGCCCCTTATTCAGATAATTTGTGGCCACCACTTTCTATGAATTTGCATACATACTACTATCATGCATAATTAATGTTGTTATACCATCATATATAGAGATACTTACCACTATCTACCCCCTTTAGTACTTTATTGCATTGTGCCATTCAAGGTCCTGCACTTCATATACAGCGGGTGAAATAAGAATATAAATGGAATATATTTTTAAAGGTGCTATTGACATGAAATTCTCACCAGATGTCAGAAACAACCCATGCAATTGACACAGACAAAGAAATCAAACCATTGATGAGAAATGACACAGGGAAAAAGTATTGAACACATGAAAAAAGAGAGGTGTAAAAAGCTATGGAATCTGTCAGTAATTAGAAAACAATCCTGCCACTTAGTGAAAATGTATATCAGTTGAAATCTATGGAAGGAACTAAAGCTCAGAGTTCATAGAAGGAGTCCATGGAAGCTTCAGGATTTGTGTGGAAGAAAGGGTCAAAACCCCACCTGAGCAGTGCATGCGACTATTTTCTTCATACATGAGGCGCCTTGAAGCTGTCATCACCAACAAAGGCTATTGTGCTAAGTGTTAAATAAAGTTCAGTAAGCGTGTTCACTACTATTTCCCTGTATCATTGTCCATTTTTACACATAACTTAATTTATGGACATCTATGGTTTTATTACTTTGCCTGTGTGGCTTGGATGGGTTCTTACTGACGCCAGGTGAGAATTTCATGTCAATAGCACCTTTAAAAATATATTTACTTAGAAAATGAGTGATGCGTTCAATACTTATTTCACCCGCTGTATATTTTATTTTCTTTTATTATTTTTATGTGCAAATAAAATATATTATCTTCTTATTCTTTGTGTGTGTTATTTCTTACTTTATTTTCGTGTTTAGCTCTAATGTATTTCCGCAGGCCTAGAAAAAGCAGCACAGTAATACTATACACAAAGATAACACTGTACCTGTAGCTTCCTTGTCATTCCCTGGTCTCTTAGGTATGGACATTACTCCTTCTTTTCTTTAGGGGTATGGCCAATTCATTAAAATTATGGTTAAATTGGACCTAGATGAGGAAATAATAGAAAAAAAGTGATACTAACCTCCTGGTCCCCTGTTGCTGCCTTGCTGAAGCCTCAAGGGATCTGCTCCTTTTCACTTCCATCACTTGTCCTGACACACAGGAGAGGCTCATGCTCCACTCATTTATTATTGTGTCCAAGTCTCTCCTGTGTTTTGGGATGGGAAGCCAAAAGTGAAGAGAAGCAGATCCTAGAAGGCTTCAAAACAGCAGAAGGTTAGCATGACTTTGTTTTCTATTTTTTTCCATCCTGGCCCCATATAACCATAATTGTTAACAAACTGGACAGCCCTTTCAAGAACTGTATTAGTCTATAAGGTCACTGTAGTCCTGCACACTATTTTAATATACAGGCAGTCCCCGACTTACACCGTTCCGACTTACATCTGTCCTCTAGTTACAAACGGAGACTTATGGGGCATGCTGGCACTTTTAGTTCTATGTTCCACAGCAGATAGTAACTGTGGAACGACAAGTTCCAGCATGCCACATTAACAAATAAGGTGAAATCTTCTTAAAAGGGGCATGGACAAATTTAAGAAAACCCTTCCCTGCTCTATTCAAAACTAAAAAAAAAATAATTTTGTGCTAGAGTTACATTTAATAAATATAGCTGTTCCGACTTACATACAAATTCAACTTAAAGAGAACTTGTCACATAGATGCTGCCCCCCTTGCTGAGGACAGCACAAGCTAGTAACAGACCTGATGTTTCCAGCGTTGTGCCCCTTATTCTGTAAGATGCTGTAGTTTTCGAGTATTTAGTGCTCAAATCTGCAGTTTTCAGCCTGAAAAGTCATTCAGAGAGTCCATTTTTTCCAAACCCCGCCCACCTAAGGATAGCCCCGCCCACCTCAACTGATAAACCTATTACTTTGAATAGGTAGAAACATGTGAATAACTGCCAGGTGGGCAGGGCTAGCCTTTGGTGGGAGGGCCTAACACCTGATCATAAGATTTGAGCATTAAATGCTAAAACTACAGCATCTTACAGAATAATGGACACAGCACTTTAAACAGCATATCTGACACTAGTTTGTGCTGTCTTCAGCAAGGGGGACATAACCTATGCAACAGGTTCCCTTTAAAGGGGTTGTCTCACTACTAGGATTGCTTTTTATGTTAAAGATCTTCAAAAACAAGTCACTTTGCAATATACTGTACGTCCAATAACAATATCCTACCTATTCTAAGATATCTCATCTTGTATGGGCTGCATCAGCTCCTCAGGTCGCTATTGCTTCAGACCTGTTTGATCTCTCATGATAGGCTGCCAGCACTGGTTGCTATAGCTACAGACCTGGCTTCTACTGCAGTCTAGTAGAAGCCAGTTAGCCCTCCCCTGAATTCAAAATGAAACCAAGAAAACAGGACTGAGGTGAGATGAATTAATATAGTGAGACAACCCCTTTAAGAACAAACCTATCTATAGTCTCTATCCCGTTTGTAACCCAGGGACTGCCTGTATTATCTTCTATGGTGCCAGTTGTAAAAAATGTTGTCCAAAAATACATTCCACGGCACTCAGAAGATAGATGCACAACTGGGTGGTGTTTGGAAATGTATCTTCATGTGATATCATTGACAGAGGTCGTTGTTTAAGGACTGAAGCGTAAAAGTAGAGTGATATCCAAGATTAATGGTTATAAGACGTTAAAACTCACCGGACTTCTATTTGTCATTTTGTTGATTTTTTATTAAATTTTGAAAAAAACTTTTTTGCGTCCAGCTTCTGAGTATTGTTGAATTTATTTTTAACTGTATTTTTCTGTTCATTACATTTTATCCATTGCAGCTGCCATAATGCACACACACCCAGCTTTACTATCCATGCAACATGTAGGAAGAAAATTTCTCTCTCCAATATGGAAATCCTAATAAAAATATTTAAGAGAAAAAGATAAATAGCTACAAAAAGGATAATATACACGTGGCAGTCCTTTTAATTAGTACAGATTTGTTCATTCTTTGTGTTTTTGCTCCCATCAGAAGTGTACTTTGGGAATATTTTCTGGCGTATACCTCTGGCGTATACATAAGCTACTGTGTTGGCATATCTAAGAAATCCCAGTGTAACAAAACAAAAAAAATGGGGCGTGGCTAGCTATGTGAGGAGAAGGCTGCATCCGTGTGGAGCTCCGTCCAGGACTACATACTTCCAGCTATTACCGCCGAAAAAATGAGCAGCAGACGGGCTAGAAGAACCCCCAAGGCACCCAAGAACAAAACCACGGGTGATTTGGACATTTCCAATTATTTTGCCCCTCTCCTGGACCTACCCGAGGACCAGCCGTCTTCCCGCGCCTCCTCTCCAGAGGCGCCATCTTGCCCGCCGGGCCGGAACCTTAACTGACAGCGACAGCACCTCTCAACTTCTCAGAGAAGAGCCAGTGAGGATACTACACACCCGATGCGCTCCCACAGTCATCCGCGCTCCCTACCGCGCTCCGGCGGGTGGTGATGGAGACCGCTATAGCCCGGCAAGCAGCAATGACCGCAGAAGCCGCGGCAGGATGCAGCATTGCGGCGCTGACGGCGGTGAGTGGAGAGAGGAGAGCTGCGACGGATCAGGCTCAGGATGTCGGCTGGTATGTGCCTCCTCCCCGCTCTGCAGAGCGTGTCAGTTCATCTCCTGAACCCCTGTTCATCCCGTTAATAGAACGGGGAGTCTCAGTGCTCAGTGAGGACACTAAAAGGGCTGATGGCGGCCCTAACCCGCACGCAGCAAGTCCGAGCCCCCAACCCCCAAATGGGGACCCCAGTTACCCTACAACACCTGCCCCCAGCAGACAGCAGGCCGTAGAGCATCCCCTGCAGGGACTACACCAGGGGCCCCCTGCACCTACTGCAGCTCTCAGTGACGCTCCTTTGCAGCAGTCCAAGGATCCAAAAGGGGTGACAATGGGACCCGCTACTGGGCTGATACAGGTCCAGCGCAAGCCCTCTTCCGGGGATACATTTTTCACCCCGGGTACCCAATGCCTGCGGCCCAACGAGGTTGCTCAATCCCTGACAGACCAGAGTGCTGCAAATCTTTGCGCCAGAGCGCACTAACGACGGCATGACTCTGTCTCGCCCGACGTCCCACCAAAGCTCATCATGGCGGTCACACTCAAGTTCCCCCACCTGTGGAGATGGCCCTGCCTGGCAAACTCAGGGCCCCTCATCTGCAACTGGTGCCCCCTCTTTCTCAGTTACACAAGCTCCGGGCCTGCTTCCACCTGAAGAAGCACTACTTACCCTGGCAGCTCATCCAGAGCTGAGAGCGCTCCTTTCCCTGATTCCCTCCAAGCATGCTATCCAGCAGATGGCTCAAGATTTACGGCATGCCTGGAAATAGGACCTAATACCGGTCCGGAGAGACATCAGCTTGATCCAGGAGCGACTTCAACAAGTAGAGACTGACCAATCATCCACAAAATCCGCTATTGCTGCCCTGCAAACATCCGTGGCTGAGCAACATGATCGCTATGTTCAGATGTTGAACCACATGTATGATTTGGAAAATCGTAGCAGGAAGAACAATATAAGAATAAGGGGTCTCCCGGAATCCGTCAAGACCGACGAACTGATTCCTACTCTCACTAAAGCATTCAACTATATTCTGGGAAGACCGGAAGAGTCGGGGATTGAATTCGACCGGGCACACAGGGCGCTCCGTCCACAAAGCCAAGATCCTGAAAGACCCAGGGATATCATCTGTAGAGTACACCGATACACGCTCAAGGAGGAAATAATGAGAAAGGCCTGATTTATGCAGAATGTTACGTACAACGGCATGCAACTCAGTCTGTTTCCTGATCTATCCAGAAGGACTCTCCGCCTTCGGGTTGCTGTAAGGCCCCTGCTGGAGGTTCTGCAAGAGAGAGGGATCCCCTATCGCTGGGGCTTCCCTTTCTCCATCCAGGTCCGCCTCAGAGACAAATACTTGTCGCTCCGTGCACCCTCTGACCTTCCAGCCTTCCTAGCTGCACTGAATCTTCCTGAAATGACCTTACCTGACTGGGAAACAGCAATGACAATGGGGCCCAACTCACCCCAGAGCCTGTTGGGGATCAGACATGCCTCCTCATCGGTACCAGTAAACGCATCACCGAAATCTCAACGTTCCCAACGCTGATTGTGTAGCACAGTCGCTTCTCCATCCAAGAGATAGCCGTATCGCTGATCCTATGAGAAATGGTCTTGTGAGATAGGTCCAAGAATTACTGTCATATTTGCTCCTATTCTTCTGAAAGTGTTTTGATATTTTGTAATTGGGTAATTATTGCCCTCGCCCTTTTCCCCCCCTTCCTACCTTTCCCTCTCCCCCACCCACCTTCTCCCTTCCTTCCCTCTCTCTCCCTTTTCTTCCCCCCCTTTTTTTTTCTCCTTCCTCCTACCCTCCTTCTCTCTCCCCCATCTCCTCCCCTCCCCTTTCCCTTCCACCTGCCCTGCCTAGCCCCTTACACGCTGGATTCACCATCTGAGCTTCCTCACTCTGCCTTTATAATTAACGGTACACAGCTATTATTGCTGGTCATGATTGCATGGACGATTGGGGGTACGAGCTGGTGCCGCATGCCCCATTGGGGCGCGACGCGACCACATCCCACTCTCTGTTCCAACACAAGTGATATAACAAGTTCCTGTGATGGCTCCTGCCATATGTTGATGTTCCCCTTTCTCTATGTTGTTGCAAATCTGTGCTGGTGCTTTTGCACGCCCCCCGGAACCACTGGCCTACTACTATGATACAATGGCTTTAGCAGTTACACTCCTGCCTTTTCTTTGGTGCTGGCCTACATTTTCTGGGCCTTCTTCTTTGGTTATAATATTGTTGTTTTGTTGTAATTCTATTTTTCCCAATAGGTCGGTCTCAACAAAGCTTCCCTATGCCTTTCTCGGGTACATTTTACTAGAGCTCTCTGTACTAACCCCTAATGGCTACCATAAGGGTTACGTCCCTTAATGTCAAGGGATTCAATGTCCCCGAGAAACGCTCACAAATCCTCTACCACCTCCACAAACAGAGGTCACAAATCGTTTGTATCCAGGAGACTCATCTCCTCAGTTCTCACATTCAGAGCTTTCGCAATAGGTATTTCCCTGCCTGGTACCATAGCAGCAACTCACTCGCAAAAACAAAGGGGGTGGCGATTTTTTTTCATAAATCGCTGCCGGTCCAGATCTTGGAGGTACTTCCGGATACGGACGCCCGCTTTCTGTTTGTTAAATGTAGAATTCAGGGTCACGTCTACACGGTCGCTAACCTTTATGCCCCCAACACCAATATCCTCCCCTTCCTTACTAAGACTCTAGACGCCCTCACCAGTTTTGCTCAGGGACAGCTCATTCTCTGTGGCGATCTTAACCTGACTTTGAACCCACTGCTCGACACCTCATGTGGTCGCTCTACGATGGCAGTGAGTTCCTTAGCCAGGATTAAAAGGCTCTTTCATAACATGCAATTAGTAGATGTTTGGCGTCTCCTCCACCCTGATGATCGTGACTACACCTTTTTTTCCCACCCACATAGGTCCTATAGTCGGATAGATTACATACTTCCCGCCCACTCCCTCCTGCCGCAGATTTCCCAGGCTTCTATTGGGAATATCCTCCATTCAGATCACGCCCCAGTACACTGCGACTTTCGTCTCCCACACTATAGTAAGCCCCCCTTTTCCTGGAAATTAAACGAATCTCTCTTGTCCGACTCCATCTGCCTATCAGAGCTGAAGAACACGGTCAACTCGTTTAACCTGGCACATTCTTCTGACTCTACCGCTCCCCAGATTAAGTGGGAGGCTCTTAAGTGTGTGCTGCGTGGAGTTCTCATAAAACATGGCGCCAGACTTAAGAGAGACATGGCACACAAACTGCAATCTCTTATGTCGAAATTGACCCATCTTGAACAGATACATAAATCTTCTGGCCTGGAGTCGGATCTTAGAGATCTCATTCACACACGTCACGAGATATTACAACTAATGGAGTACAGACACAAACGTTACCGCCAAATATGTGCAAGCTCCTATTACACCTGGAGCAACAAACCCGGTAAATGTTTAGCTCGTGCTCTACGTGACAAAAGAGCTTCTCTCTTTGTCCCTTCCAACAAAAGCTCTAATGGTCACCTAGTCCATCTCACTGAGGATATACTGTAGGAATTTCATGTGTATTACTCGAGCCTTTATAATCTCCCTCCCACTGCGAGTGCCCCGGAGCATCAAGATTACCGGGCTGCCCTGAAGAACTACCTCTCTAGGACAGCCTTACCCCCTCTAGACTCGCAATCCCTCGCCTCTCTGGAGGAGCCATTTGCCTTAGAGGAGATTCAAAACGCGATTTCTTCTCTACCATCGGGGAAGAGCCCAGGCCCCGACGGGTACACTGCCATGTTTTATAAAGCCCTGGTAGATGATCTTTCTGCTCCTCTCCTGGCAGCTTTCAATGAAGTGTCACAGGGAGCCCACTTCGACCCGGCTTTCCTACATGCATATGTGACGGTAATCCCAAAAGAAGGTAAAGACCCAGCCTTATGCCCAAGCTATCGTCCCATTTCCCTAATAAACACGGACGCTAAACTTTTCGCTAAATTGCTCGCGATGCGACTTAGCCCGTTCTTGGGCTCCTTGATTCATTTGGATCAGGTTGGGTTCGTTCCTCTCAGAGAGGGGAAACATTCACTCCACCAAACTCCCATGCGTACTTTTATCCCTAGATGCCGAGAAGGCCTTCGACCGTGTAGACTGGTCCTTCCTGAGGGGTGTCCTGGAGCATCTGGGGCTAGGTCCAGTGATGATGAATCGTATTCTAGCCTTATATCATTCTCCCCGGGCGCAAATCCGAGTTAATGGTCTGCTTTCCTCCCCCCTGAAGATAGGCAATGGTACCAGGCAGGGATGCCCTCTATCTCCCCTGCTTTATGTCCTGGTAATGGAACACCTCAAGCAGGCCATAAGAGCAGATACTTCCATACACGGGATTAGTATTGCTAATAAACAGGTTAAGTGCTCGGCTTTTGCGGATGACCTCCTGCGTTATCTGTCTAATCCTCTAGAATCGCTGCCAGCTGCTCTTAGGGTTTTGCAACAATTTGTCTCTCTTAGCCATCATAAAATAAACATGACGAAGAGTGTGGCTTTAGGCCTTAATATTTCGGAGGGTGTGTTAAGGCAGCTGAAGTCCACCTTCCCTTTCTCTTGGACCACAACCTCCTTCAAATACCTTGGGGTCCATATCCCCACGCATCTAGAACAAACCTTCGAACCTTTGAGCTTAATTTTACCCCAATGCTTAGCACTCTCAATCGAGACCTGCTGCGGTGGGATAGGAGGGACTTTAGCTGGATCGGACATATCAATATCATTAAAATTAATGTCCTCCCTCGCCTCTTGTATCTATTTCAAGCCATTCCGGTCTTGCTTCCTAAGTCCCTTTCAGCTGTTTAGGGTTTGTATGGGCCCA
>JAODAL010020800.1:0-68581 GCA_025379985.1 Phyllomedusa bahiana
AAAACCCTTATTGGGTAGTCCCTCTATTTTGAAGGACAAGGGTAGAATAATATCCCCTAGGGTAAGACAGCCATTACGTAGAACCGCTTACCCCCTTGGAATATTAAAAGTTAATTCTTAATAAGTCTTCACTTAATAGTTTTTGTATTCGATTGACTAAGGTTTGTCAGTGGCAACATATTGGCCACCAGATTTGCTACCGTAATACTAACATTAATGTAATGTATATGGCTAGCTTTACTTCATTCCTGCTGAGAGATGACTATGGTAAAGTGAGTCTTCTCTCGATAGCCTTTTTTACATTAATATCAGTGAAACTCACTGATCAGGAGAGGCCGACTATCTCCTGATTATCCCCCGACGGCAGATAGCAACATGCTCAATGCCACGATTACATTTTAACATGGTCGATTCTTTTGTTTCAAGAGAGATAATCCACAAAATATCGGGTCGGGAGAGATATTTGTTGGCTGAACGAGAGCTCGGCCAACAGGTATCTGAACAAGCTCCATCAAGTGTGAACATGTCCCAAGTTTACATTAGTACACATGTTTATGTCAACTACTGTTTGGACAAAGTTTGTTTTCGGGTTTTTTTTATCATTGACTATTCTTCCTTTTTCTCCTCCTGTGCTGCACCTAAATCTTTAAACATTTTAACAGTTCAAAATGACCTTAGATGACATTTGTGAATTTCTTTATAGATCAGGAAAGACTAACATTATATTAAAAAAAGGAATGGAAACACTCAGCATCATTATAAGCAGGTATGCGTCTCTGCTTCTGTCAAATGTGCAGATACTATTGGCTATCAGTCCCACAATCCAAGAGAAGTGCAGCACTTGATCATGCTGTGATCAAGGACACTAGGGGTCACATGTATAAAAACTGGCAGAGACTACACAGTCGTACTTCTCAGTAGGTTAGTGTAGCATTGGTTAGTATGCATGAAGTGTCTCACAGCACTTTATAAATCTGTCCCTCCGTGAGACAAGAAAAATGTGCCAAAATGTGTGGCAAAAAAGTGAGACAAATTTTGACTCAGCCTCACCACTTTGAAAATGGTATGCATGGTACTCCATTTCTGCGACACATTCTGTCGAGACACATTCATAAATATGTCTTATATTATGAAGGCTGTCCGACACGCCCCCTAACAATTGGTGTGAACAAAACTGTCAGGGATGTAGGAAGGGTGCCCATTTTTGCTACAAGAACTTTTAAAAATGTAATGGACAGGGCCCATGACAATTTTTTTCTTGCGCAAATCATGCCAGAAAACTGCTGCAGCCTGTTTCACACATGTCCCTCAAGACGACTGAAACACGTATTCATATTACATGATTTTTTACGGACATTCTGATACCGTGTTTTATTGGTAAATAAAACAAAGATTTTTGTCAAACTAGTGGACCTTTTTGGATTTTGAAAGGCTTACGTTATGCAGAATTGTCTGTTAACTAATTTGTACACAGCAGCCTTTTTATTATCTGCCACATGTACTAGGGCACCAGTTTTTGTAGCTTTTAAAGAGTCCACCCTCAAACAAATGCCTTAGTCTAGGTGTTCCGTCGGATTTTCGGTGGTTTTAGTATTTTGAAACCACTGAAAATCCAACGATACAGTGTGCAGCATAGACAGCAATGAAAAACCCATGCTGTAGTCTATACAGCACGGGTTTTTTACTGTTGCGTTAAAAATCCGTCAGAATATGCAACATGTTGTATATTCTCCCAGATTCTGCTCAGGTTTGCCGTTGGCCTCGTACATTGAATGCAAATCTAAAAACCGACCAAGGCTTTTGCGCAAATCTAAACCAAAAACCGTGGTCCTGCCATGGTTCAGCAATGACAAATGCCGTAGGATTTCTGACGGTATTTTGTCATATGCTGTGTAGACCTAGCCTTATTCTCCATCCTCACTTCGACTGTTAGCACTCATGAGGAGGACTTACTTATCTTTTATTTAAATAGGGTCATATACTAAATATTTAATTTGTAATAATCATAAGACCCTATCAAGATTAATGTCTATGGTGCTTAAATCCTACATAATTTATGTGATATCAACAAAAACATTCATATGCAGGTATATTTAGAATTTTAAATTTTTGTGCTACAAAAATGTATGAAGAGCTGCCTTTTATAACCTATGGTTTTCCCATATACTACTGAAACTATGTGAGAGTTGACTCATGCTCAAATGGGTTTATTACTATTTGCAAATGTTATTCTACTAAATCTTAGCCTAATATAAATTATAGTAGGAACTGTCTGCCCCAAGTTTTATATGATCAGATTATAACCACTTACACACAGAATAGCGAGCATTAGGCTACTGATCCACTGTCATAGTTTCCAATTTGTGGTAGTGCCAGCAGTGTCGTCTTCTGAGTGACAGACCGATATTATTGGAACCAGTTACAGATCTTGCACAAGGAAAATGGACAAAATATGATTTTACAGATCAATAGAAATTAGTACAGATTTTGTCATATAGTGCATAGCCAAAGGCAATGTCACAATTATCCGCTGCACCAGAGAACAAATAGCAGTCCCAGCTTCCTCACCCATCTTGTATATAGTCAATGTACCTACCGACTGTAGCTATTTACTATGAACCTACTCAAGGGTTATAATGCAGAATATTTCTGCTAGCCCAAGTGCTAAGACAAAGCCTATGTTTTCTTTTACTGAAAAAATAAATATAAACCAAACATGTGCCTGAGGCAGTATATGCTTCTAATACATATCAAAGTCAATCTGTAGTCATGTAAATTAAAATGAAATCACTTCTATAACTGTGTATCTTTGGCATTTTTCTGCTTGGCTTCAGTTAATACTTTGTTATTTGCAAGTGAAGTTTCCACCATTAATTATCCTACAAACTGTAATAACACTGATTTACAGACTATATTAGTCCAGAGCTCCATTTACAGTTCTTTAGACTTAAAGGGGTTGTCTCACTACAAGGATTGCTTTTTATGTTAAAGATCTTGCAAAAACAAGTCACTTTTAAATATATGTCCATTAACAGTGTCCTACCTATTCCTAGATATCCCCTCTTGTATGGGCTGTATCAGCTCCTCATGTCGCTGTAGCTACAGACCTGTTTGATCTCTCCTGATAGGATACCAGTGCTGGTCGCTATAGCTACAAACCTGGTGTCCTTAGCAGCCTGAGTAGCCAGTAAAGCCAGTAACACACCCCTGAATTAAAAAATGAAACCGAGAAAACAGGACTGAGGTAAGGTGAATCAATGTAGTGAGAAAACCCCTTTAAAGGGCCTCATATATGAAAACTGTCTAGGTATAAGGGTATGTTCTTGCGGCTCATTTTCGCACGTAATTGCACTATATACTCCTGATCAGCGCGTGCTTCCAAAACACCGAGTGTATTGGGGCGCGTACTGTACACACCACAATAAACCGTGTGAACATACCCTAAGACTTTCTTAGTTGCTCATAGCAACCAATCAGAGCTCTCCTTTTATTTTTTCAGAGCACTATATGAAATTAAAGTGGAGCTCTGATTGGTTGTAATGGGCAACAAAGAAAGTCTTAGACCAACACAGTTTTCATACATGTGTCCCAAAGCGAACCTGTCAGGTATTTTATGCTGTACTATCTGAAAGCACAATGTGATGTATAGGTATAGGTATACATGATTTGGATCAGAATTTCTGAGTGTTGATGGGTTTGCCAACAAGCTTGCTGACTGTTTCCAGTGATAACCTGCATAAATGTGAATGAGACTTTGCAGCATAATTATTGGTGAAACACAGAATCAGAAAGATAAGTATAGAATTGCATTTGTATAGTTATTGGACTTTTGATGTAATTAATATATGTATATAAATTGTAAATTAGTGGTTAAAGGGGAATATAATTTAGTCTATGAAAGTACAATGCATATTGTGCTAATAAGAGTAAGGTCATATGATGGCATCTATGCTGTTAAACCCATTATGTACTGTCTGCTTGGATTTTTGTTAATGTTTGTGTTGTTTACAGCTGTGTATTTAGAACATAATAAATTATTCACTGGTGTACTGATGAATGGTATTATGCTTTTTGTTACTGTGTTTAGCTTTCTATAAATGTGCATGTAAAACATAATACATTATTTACCATCCTACTAATAAAATAGAGGTTTGAATAGCAGTGGTTTTGGGTCATTGCCAATTAGGTCCTTAAGATAAAACAAAGCTTATATTCATTAACCCCTTCAGGTGGCGGCTATTTTTGGACTAATGGTTTTCGTTTTTTTCTTCCCCGCCTTTCAAGAGCCATAACTTATTTTATTACTAGGGCTTGTTTTTTGAGGGGCAAGATATACTTTTTAATGGTGCCATTGACAATAACATATAATGTAATGGAACACCCCCAAAATTCCCTGTGGGGTGAAACATGAAAAAAAAAATGCATTTGGTATCGAGGTTTTGTTATGTTTTAGTACTCTAAAAAAAAAAAAGTTTTTCAAATTTTTGCTGAAATGCCATTTTCTATGACCAATAACTTTTTGGTTTTATATCTATTGACCTGACCGACGTTCATTTTTTGAGAGCTGAAGTGTATTTTTTAATGGTACCATTTTGGGATATATGCGACTTTTTGATCACTTTTTACTGAAATTTTTTGTGGACATGAAATGACCAAAAAAACTATTCTAGCAATAGCAGGGCGTAATAGGTCTACTAGCCTGGCAGCTACAAAAGTCTGCATGAGGCTTCCAGCTGCCAGGGCAACTGATCGTCACCGTGCGATTATGTTGCGGGTACGTCGCAGTGAATGAAAGAGGTAAAGGGGCTGTCCAGAAAATAAAAATGATTGTTCATTGGGGTGAAAACGAAAAAAAAAAAATAAAGTTATATTAACCTCCCGGTTTCCCATTGATCTTCATGACTTCATGGTCCTTGTCCCGACACACAGGAGAGGCTTGTGCTCCATTGTAAGTGAGTGGTGTGTGAACCTTTCTTGTGAGTCCTGACAAGAACCTGGAAGTCAAGTGGAGTGGACCGTGGGGAGTTCTGGAGCCATAGTGGTGGGGGACCTGTAGGCAAGTATAACTTTTTTTTATAACTTATATATCCATCCAAGCCCCATTGAACAATCATTTTTATTTGCTGGACAACCCCTTACATTTTTACAACAGCAGCAGTGTATCTTGTTCTCTTATGCCCCAATTCATTCATAATTTTGGACTGTTCAAATGAGGTCCCATTACTTGTAAAGATAAATCAGCTCTATGGGAAAAAGGCAGGTCTCAGATGCCACTTACTGGAGGTAACAACCTTTACAGTCAAATCAAACCCATTAAAGAGCCTTCAAAGGGGTTGTCTGTTTTTGTTATATAAATTTGGCTCAGCATGTGTGTAAATGTGTATATATACTTTATTAATGTATTCATAATGAAGAAAGTGCAACACTTCTTTATCATACGTTTTAATCCATAGAAAACAAGCAGCAGATCAAGGACAGTAAAATATGACACCCACTCAACCTACGATTATTTTGCATCACAGGGCTCTTTCTTGTTTTCTATTGATTAAAACATGTGAAAAAGAAAGACCGGTGAGTGCTGCACTTCCTTCATTATAAATACTTTACATGGGACTGTCCGTGACAAGATGCACCACTGGTGATCATTGGGGGATTTTTACATTTGTGCTTCTAATTATTGATCAAGCTCCGGGGTGTTTGACTGGTGCCAATTAATTTTCTTCTGTGGACTCTTTACTTTGTTAATGTGTTTTATGTGCTTGTTGTGTGTTTTAAACATATGTTTTTACTGTAATGTGTTGAAATGTCAGTAACTGCTGCAGAACCACCCACAGCCTGACCAGGAAGTGAGAACCTGAAGAGGCTGTGAAGAGTGAAAACAACCAGATGGGACAACTGCTTTAAATATTGCTAGTAATCCTGTGGTTCTAATTTCTGTCAGTAGGTGGTGGGAGCCCCATCTCATTTTGCTATAGGATCCTATAAATTCTAGTTACATTATTCGCTGTGTGAATAGGATGCTTCTTTTAATTAACTGCAAGCAGAGATCTTCTCTTAGAAACTATGACAATGTATTTTTCTTTTCTACTATTTCTTGAAATGCAGCTGAAAATTATGTGATCTATGCAAATTTGTTAAATGTTGCCTGATCCAGCTATACATATATACCTATTTGACAGTAATCATTTGTATGTTGAGTGGAGGGTTGCCATTAGTTATTTCTAGCTCCCCCCTTCTTCTTAGGTGGTAAGAGTGCAGATTTTCTAGCAGATTTCACTCTTTGCACATTATTGTTCTTAAATATTTGCATTATTCTTTGACTGCATGTGATTATTTGCATACTACTGCACTTTGTAGGAGCTTTGTGGTGTGGAACTGGTACTTAAAGGGAATGTGTTTTTTAATCACATTTTTACATAACAGTTTTACTTTCAGTTACAGTTATTTTAGTTGTGTGCTTGTATATACATTTTTAATGACACTTGTGATTACAGAGGATGGCCGTTTTTAGAAGCAGCTTTGTACTATGTGACTGCACGACACACAGGAAGCTGCCGTAAAGCACTCACTGTGCATAAGGGAGTACGGACGACTCCCGTTGGAATCTCTTCAGCTAGATCCCTCCCAGCTGTGACCTCATCATGCTCTAGTGTCTAAAGGTCACGGCTATAGAGAGCAGGCAGCCATGATTGTGGGGCCCAGAGGGATCTCTTCAGGGCTGAGGAGCGGCTATTGAACGTCTCCTCAGCCGCTCTGTGCTCCAGCAAGGCTTGCTAGAGAAGCAGCAGAGGTCAGGTAGAAGCTCCGCCGCCAGGAAGGTGTCAGTACTGTCAGCAGCCAGGGAGGCTGTGCAGTGAGTTCTGAGATGAGAATGTGTGTGCTCACATGGGCCTGTGTGTGTGCAGATCCGATGTCATGGGGCATGTTCTGTATTCATAAATGAAGCTGCCCACTTTTTCATATTATCAGATGCTGGCCCCTGATAATAGTACTAGTTGTACTGCTGTGATGGTTATCCTCACTAAGTGAAACGTCTCGACCATCGCAGATTGTTTTTAATCAGCAATATGCAACCCTGTGCCCAACAACTATATGTATATTATGAACAGGATTGAGACAAGATATTCTGATTCCCTAAACAAATAATGCATATAGTGCCCCCTATGGAAAATTCAGCCCACTCCATACCTCCTTGTGCCCCATTTTCTGCCTTGCACCTACCATTGCCTATCCATCGCCCCCGCCCTGATGCTGCGACCATCCATGTGATAGCAATAACGGTGGTTGTATATGTGACATATTTCTGCCAATTCTGCAACATTTTATTTGAAAAAAAGCCAGAAAATAGAAAACTGTTATAGTTGCTGTCAGTATTTAGGAAAAAATTATCCAATTTAAGCTAATAATGTTAAAACTTGCTGTGCTTGCATCATTCTTCTAACGCAGATAGATATCTGAGGTCCATTGTGATATTTTTTTTTAGGCCTGTAATACCTGTCAATGTCACACAGAACCGTACTGCCATCTACTGGTGACAAATGTTACGTTATGTAACTATCGCAAAACAAGTTTGAGCTGCATCACATGACGTAGTGTGGAGTACTGCCTCTTATGGGTGCACCATATCGGAATACCTATTGTAATTCAGGGCCGTGTGCCTCCATAGAGGCTCCGTACTACTTTACAGGAGGGAACAATAGAGAAATGTCCCTTTTTTATTTAATTTATTGTTAATTCATTTGTTATAAATACTATCCTGTGGTCTACGTTCCTTAAAGTAACCGTTATTGGCATGGGCGTTGCTAGGGTCCTAAATCATCCGGGGCCCGGGCCCTCTGTGTTACATTTTGCGTAGTAGGGCTGGGTTTCCACAGTACGTTTCTCACCACCTTGTGAAATGCATCTATTTTTACAGAGTTCCTGTCACTAATTTTATGCGTATTCCACGTTGATCCTATATATCACCTCAGCAGTCACTGTACAATGAAAATCAGCCATAGCTTATGTACTTATTCAAAACCCCTCACCTACATATGATAGTATAATAAGTCATACAGTTACCGAATAATACACCTATACATGGTCAAGTATACCATACATATGATTGTAACTAAAGAAAATACTACAATGCCAAGACCCAATAATATTACTACTTAAGGACGAAATAATACTGCCAGATCATGACTAAATGAGACAACTACATGTGACTACCAGTTGTACGCAGGTGCTCTGCAGACCTATATTACCGCCTGATAGTAACCAGATAGTGGTAGATACCAGTTGTACACAAGCTATGCACACATAAGTGATTAGACTGCAGTTATTGAAAGGGACTCACAGGTGACATCTCTCCTCTGATTAGAGTCCTTCCTCTTTTCTTTTTCTTCTCCATCTGGCCCAGACCGCCATGATGACTTCTCCCGGCCACAAATCGTTTCTGCAGAATTTACCACACAAACATTTTAGGATCCTCACTTTTCCAGCAACTAAATACCTACCTACAGACTGCAGGGCTTAAATATCTTCTTACCTAATGGGGGTTTATATAGGAAAGCCAGGTGACGCCCCTTCCCCACAGCAACTCGCTTTCCTATGATAGGAACGCCAGGTACTTGCTGTGGGGGGTGAGGAGTCACCCATTGTTCCTATATAGGCCCCCATTAGTTAGGGAGGTATATAGACCCCCAATAGGTAGGTATATAGGTCTCCTTATTAGGTAGGTATGTATATAGCCCCTTGGTAGGTAGGTATATAAGTCCCATTAGTAGGTAGGTAAGAATATATGTACCCTTGGTAGATATCCCCCCTCAGTTAATAGAAAGGTATATATGGCCCCCTGTAGGTAGTTTGTATAATCTCCCACAGTGGAAAGGTAGGTATAGTATGTAAGTAGGTATACAGGGGCCCCTGTAGGTAGGTGTACAGCCACTTCAGTAGTGATGAAAGTCTCTTAGTAGGTTGACAGGTCATTTGGTAGGTAGGGATACGTACTATCCCAGTAGACAGGAAGGTATTTATATATCTCCTAGAAGGTTGTAAAACATATAGATGTCCCCCAGCAGGTTATGGGGACCCCCAGTAGGCAGTTATAGATGTCCCCCAGTAGGTTATAGGGCCCCCCAGTATGGAGGTAGATAAAGTTGTCCCCCTGTAGGTAATAGATCCCCTCAGTATATAGGTAGATATGTAGATATTGCTGCCGCCCGAGTATATAGGTAGATATAGATATTCCCCAGTAGGTAATAGGTGCCCTCAGTATACATGTATCTATAACTGCCCCCCAGTAGGTAATAAGTCCTTCCAGTATCTAGGTAGATATAGATGCCCCCCATAAGTAATTGGTCCCCCAGTATGTAGGTAGATATAGCTGTCTACCTGTATGTAGGTAATAGGTACCCCCAGTAGGTAATAGCCCCCCTAGTAGGTAATAGGGCCCTCCACAGCATATATGTAGACATAGCCTCCCCCAAGTAGGTAATAGGGTCCCCCACAGTTTCTATGTAGATATAATTGTCCTCCTGTAAGCGGGTAGTAGGGCCCCCCAGTATAAATGTAAATATAGCTGTCCCCCAGTAGGTAATAGGTCCCCTCAGTATATATGAAGCTATAGCTGTCCCCCAAGTAAGTAATACGGCCCTGCTCCCAGTATACATGTAGATTTCCCCAATAGGTAATAAGCCCCGCCGTATATATTTAGCTATAACTGTCCCCTAGTAGGTAATAGCCCCCCAGTAGGTAACATGGTCCCCGCAGTATATATGTAGATATAGCTGCTCCGAGTATGTAATATGGTCCCCAGTAGCTAATAGCCCCCTCAGTAGGTAATAGGACCCCCCAGTATATATGTAGATATAGCTACTCACAGTAGCTAATAGGTCCCCTAATCGGTAACCCCCAGTAGGTAATAGGGCCCCCTAGTATAAATGTGGACATAACTGTCCTTCTGTGAGTAGGTAATAGGGTTCCCCCGGTATAAATGTAAATATAGCTGTCCCCTTGTAGGTGATAGCTGTCCCCCAGTAGGTAATAGTCCCCCCGTAGGTTATAGTCCCCTCAGTAGATAATAGTCCCCCCAGTAGTTAATAGTCCATGCCAGTAAATAACAGCCCCCTGCAGAAAATAATAGGGCCCCTCCAGTAGGTAATAGGGCTCCCCCAGTATATATGTAAATAAAGCTGTCCCCCAGTAGGTAATAGGGCTCCCCCAGTATATATGTAAATAAAGCTGTCCCCAGTAGGTAATAGCCCCCCCAGCAGATAATAGGGTCCCCCCAGTAGATAATAGTAGTCCCCCCAGTAGTTAATAGTCCCACCCAGTAAATAATAGCCCCCGAGTAGGTAATAGGGTCTCCCCCAGTATATATGTAAATAAAGTTGTCCCCCCATAGGTAATAGTCCCCCCTAGTAGGTACTGCCCTCCGCAGTAGGTACTAAGGTCCTCCAATGGGTAATAGCCCCCCTCTGCATGTAGATAGATATTTTGGGGTTATTAAAAAAGAAAATCTAACAGTACTCACCTGTCCCTGCTCCGCTGAAGCTCTTGCTCCTCAAAGCCCCTGCACAGGCGGCGTGATGTCATCATACTGCGCAGGCGACATCATGACATGCTCATGCCGCATGTGCTATGTTCTCCGGAGGGCCGCAAGCCTGCTTGCAACCCACTGGAGTACTTCGCAGAGCAGGGCGCTCTGGCTCTCTGCTCCACGAAAGCTTTCAAGTGTATGCACGTCCAGAGAATGTATATACAGTTGAAAACATTGTCGGGGCTCTGGGCCCATGGCAGCGCCTGGACGCCAGCGAAGGACTGACAATCTGCCCTTCGGATAGCTTGCAGGTTCGGGGCACTGGCAGTTTTATCCAGGGCACAGGCCCAGATAAAACTGAATTATTGGCCATTGTGAGAAGGGGACAGTATGGGATTACTTCCCACTTTGGGGATTTATAAAGACCAGTGTTTCATACACGCAATTTTAAACTGATGTGTGTTGAAGTACAATTCACCCAATTTACTAGTAGACATACTTCCCTTTGGCACATCTTGTGCTACTCTAACAACAAAAATGAAAAATTATGCTTGCTATAATCAGGCATAGATTTGTGCTATAACCTTCTATATTTTCTGTCCTAATAAATAACAAAATCTATCTGAGCAATGCTGACCCAGACCCTTCTTGGTTTAAACTGCCTACTTTTCTCATCAATTTTTAAAAGTCACAAAAAGAGAATAAAAGTTGCATATTTTTACACAATTAAACATGTGCCAAAATTTGAAATTTCTTTTACCACCATCATTCCTCTATAGTATTTACCTGCAACCACCACTAAGAGAGATGCAATGTAGAAAGATGTTCACATCTCCCCTTCACTTCAATGTTAACTATATACAGTATATCTATGTGCATTTAGCTCCACCTGTTGAAATGTTATATTTCACTCAATGATTGTGGTAAGGAAAGAAGGAGATTTGATACTGTCAAAAAGAAAAAAAGGCCTTATATACAATTTATCATCATAGAATTTTGTACCTAACAACTGAATGATAGAAAGTAATGATCCACTCTGAGTTTTGCTACAAGACCCATTGATTTGTGCATATACCTCTGTCTACATGTTACAGTATCTCACAAAAGTGCCAGCGGTTTAGACATTGATGGCTGTGTGTTGAGTTATTTGAGTGCACACCAAATTTACAGTTAGGCCCGGTTCACACGGCTTATTGCCGACGTAATTGCGGGACGGATTTCGGCCCGCAATTACGCCGGCTGCCGTGCAGTGGGGGCGGGGCGGAGAGCCGTCCCCAGAGACATTCATGATTCACGGCTCGTACACTTTCTCCCGGAGAGACAGAATCCATAGTTCTCTATGAGAACTATGGATTACCGTAATGGGTGGGACGGATTCCAGCCGTATTGCAGCGCAGTACGGCGCGCAATACGGCTGCAATCCATCTCTGCAATAAGCCGTGTGAACGGCCCCTTATAGAAGCTGTACACTGACTACTTATATTGTATCAAAGTGTCAGATCTTCAGTGTTGTCCCATGAAAAGACATAACACAATATTTACAAAAATGTGAGGGGTCACTTTTGTGAGATACTGTAAGTGAAATTCTCACCTGCAACACTTTTAATAAAATGTGTATTATTACCATTTTTGTAGAGTCGGTGATGCACATGTTTGCATTATGTGACAACCTGCACCATCTGCTCAGCATTAGTCTGGGAACACCTGAGTCTTTTCTTATCCTATCTTATAAATCCGGTGTTGTTTAGTATTTGGCAGGGATGAGAATGCAAAGCTCCTCTTTCAGAGTATTAGCCTCAGTGAACCCTTGTTGCCAGAAGCCGGAGATCTCACACTGAGTCAAAATCTGTTCTTATTCCTTAACGGAAAGTGACAAGGTGCAGGCACCAAGAGCACACGTCAGATATTCCTATCACATGTCACTTCACAGGATTTCAAAGCATTGCAAAATATTACATTAGACCCAATTTAATTGAACCCGATTTGCTCTAATTGTTGCTATGGTCATCAAAGGGGTTGTCTCACTACATTGATTCATCTTACCTCATTCTGTTTTCTTGGTTTCATTTTGAATTCAGGGGCGTGTTTACTGGCTTCCACTAGGCTGCAGTAGAAGCCAGGTCTGTAGCTATAGTAACCAGTGCTGGCAGCCTATCAGGATAGATCAAACAGGTCTGTAGCTATAGCATCTTGAAGAGCTGATGCAGCTCATACAAGAGGGGATTTCTAGGAATAGGTAGGACACTGTTAATGGACATATATTGCAAAGTAACTTGTTTTTAAAAGATCTTTAACATAAAAAGAAATCCTTGTAGCAAGACAACCCCTTTAATGTTATTTTAATTTGTGCATCACAATAAACAATGAATATACTGAGGATACTGAGGTAGATCCTATGCAAACAAAGCCAATATACATAGGCTGTAAGGAAACTGAAAATAAGTGGTATTACACATATATTTATTTATAGGCTTCCCAGAGCCCCAGCAACCAGTCATTATTGTGGTCTCCCACAAAAACTAGAATCTACCTCCATTTGGTTGCTGACAATACTTACAGAACATATTATGGTCAGACACTTTGATCATGAAAGCACTAAAACCTTAAACAGGTTTTATCACCATGTAGTTTCACAGAACCAGAGGCAACTTCAGACTCACACTTCCTGGTCAGGCTGTTGCTGGTTCTAAAGCAGTGATTGACACATCACTAACTATTCCTGTTACAGTGAAATGAATTCAAGAGGTTTATAATCGGTAGTGCACAAGGCTACATAGCTCTAAAGGATATAAACTTGTGATTAACGTATGTAAACAAGCTCCTGTGCTAGAGATAAGACTCAACAGGGAGTGACTCACCATGGTTGGACAGCAGTTGGAACAAAGAGATAAGATCAGGAAGAGGTAGTTGGTAACCAAGAGGCGGAGAGTTATCATTGTGTCAAACATGTAAGGCTCTGTTCACACAATGGGCCTTATTTATGAAAACAAAGTGTAAAAATGTCTTTGTTGCCACTAGAAACCAATCAAAGCTCAGCTTACATTTTTTATTCTGCTGTGAAAAAATGAAAGCTAATTGCTGATTAGTTGCCATAGGAAACAAAGACAGTTTTACATTTAGATAGTTTTGATAAATGAGGCCCATTGTTATCTTGGGGCATAAAACACATTCTATTGAATTAAAAGGAAAATACAAGGCCCAGTTATTACAAGATGAACTGATTTTTAAGCATTTGAATTAAAAAAACTTTGCGTAATCAATAATAAGTGACATGTCACTTCTTTGATGTATATTCACCATGCATTGCGCTGTTTTCTTCAGAGAAGCGCTGAGAATGCATATCAAAATATTCATGAAATATGTGTCAAAATACACATGTAAAATTAAAAAATACATCACAAATACGTAGAAAATGTCTGACTTCTCTTAAAATCAGAATCATATTTTTCAGTTTCCAAAACACAACAAGTGAACAAGCTGGTGTAACTAAAACTGTCACAACTGAGTAGCACCACGTATATGAAACCATTTAGACACATTTTTAGATATATAATCATAATTAAGACTGTTGTTTATGGAACATGTGTCTTTCAATAATGGGATTTTGATATGTCAAAAAACTGTTTAAAGTTAAATTATTTATTTGTTTTGCTCTAATGTACAACAAACTAACCAAACCCCCAATGTTCTGTAATAACTCTTGTTAGGACAAACAATCTGAATGATACAATGTGCTCCTCAGTATACGGAGCCTCGAACAAGTAGGGACGCCCCTGTATTGGAGTGATGAGATAGGCGCCAGAAAGCCGTTGTGACATTTAGCCTCTGTTTGTGACTTCTGAATGCATACCCTGATACCTCTTTACTCAGTCACTCGAGTTTTCATCAAGATAGTGGCGTACAGTATTGAGCAGTGCAACTTCATGGTGCAAACCCATTGGGTCACCAATTTATTTCAGTGGTGTCAGAGTGAATTAAGAAAGAAATATGGTGTTCGTGACATCCCCTGAAAGAGTGTCATTAAGAAGGTGGTGTGGAAGCTGGAAATGACCTTATCACTGATCACCACTCATGATGGAGGCCGTGCAACATGGTCTGATGCAGTCGCCTATGAAATCTTTGAGATGGCAAGCACAGGAGACTGGGAGATCTTAAACTTGTTCCCTCCGATATGCTTGCCTATATATTCAGGACAATGGAGCGCCACATTGAAATGTGTCTGGCAGAAAATGGAGATCACTTCCAGCTTCACATGTAATGCAATCGATCACACAAACGTCAAAGGATGTTGCAGATTTTTTAATTCAGATTACTTTAGGAGTTACAACAGAAGGTCACTTTTGAGTGAAAACATTTGCAGCATAGCATGGGACATATCTCATAACACCTGATTGATAAAAATACGTTGCAAGTAGTGTTGAGCGATTACGTTGGCTATCGACATCGGTCGATAGTCGGCCATCATCGACAAGATATTCGATGGTCGATAATAGATTATCACTGATGACCATTAAAGTCTATGGGAGAGCAACAACACCTTCATTCTTACACCCAAACAGGGCTGGAGAAGCTGGAATTAAAATCCACAACAGTCAAATGGATACGTGCTACATCTTAGGCACAACACTTAAAAAAAGTCACACACCATTCACTATCCTTGTCTTGTACCACAGCATGAGCCTTAAACCTGCATCACCCACAAATTAAAAAGTGCCAGAAGGCAGTATGATTTGAACCATCTTTTTACTTGAACTGGACATTGAATATCCCTGTCCTGGACTCCCAGCATGACCCCCAAACCTGCATGATCCCAGATTAAAAAGTGCCGGAAAAAGGCCATTTTTAGTTTCACTGGACATTGACTATACCTGTCTGGGCCACAGAAATGAGCTCCAAACCTGTCTGATCACAGATTAAAAAGTGCCGGAAAAAGGAGTCTTTCAACCACCATTTTAGTTTCATTTGGACATAGATTTATACCTGTCCTGGGCCAGAGAAATGAGCCCCAAACCTGCATGCCTCAGATTAAAAAGTGCCGGAAAAAGGAGTCTTTCAACCACCATTTTAGTTTCACTGGACATTGACTATACATGTCCTGGGCCACAGCATGAGCCCCAAACCTGCATGAAGCACCGGATTTTGGGTCGTGTGCCGCGATGTCAGTAGCTCACCTGAGCGAAACACAAGCGTACCTACCGGAAGTGCATTTGCTTAGCTGTGGAGCCACAGCACTTCTGAGTGCCGACTGAGAAGCTGTTACAAGCGAACAAAATACCGCCTGGCCAGAAGATCTAAGGTGAGCGTCTTTTTGCTTTTTTGCATATTGTTCCTGCATTACAAAGGCTCCAATATACATACCTTACCTTAGAGGCGCAGGGCACTATACGGACTATTTCGGACGTTTGATTTCTGCGTTGTTGGCTTGCACAATTTCATAATTAAGCAGCAGGTATCTTATACACATGTGTTACACCATTCCACGTTTACTATCGAGTGCAATGTTCACAATCTGAGGCACCATGCAACAAACCAGCAACTTCTGTCTGAGCGTTTCTGGTGAAGCTATGCCCAGTGTTTGTTTGTTCGTATGGGAGGGGAATTACACATGGTTTCAAATACGGACTTATAAACAAATCATGAAGTGTTGGAGATATTAAAAAATTAAAGAATCAAAGCTTTGGTGGGATTCACCATTAGTATTTGAAATAGACATTGGGAAAAGAAAAATAATCCCCAGGGGTTATACTCGTATAAAAAAACCTTCCCCTCTTTCAATACAACGAGAAGATTGCTCACTACTCTATTAATGTGGATATTAATGTATTGAAGTGTACGTTCCGACCCGTGATTAAACCTTATCATTGTATTGAAGCAAACAAATTAAAAGAAAAATAGAAAAAGCAAGGGTAGAAGTGATTATGTTAGAAATAATAATTTGAGGCTTTTAAAACATATGCCTGGAACATGAGAAGAGGCACAAAACTAAATTAAAAGATACGTAATAAATTAGAAAACTGCCCTTCATGGAAAATTAAAAATAAAAAATATAATTAGAGACAATTGGAAGGAATTACAAAAAACAATAGGGTTTACACGTGGTCCAGGGTTATAAACAGTATATACACCAAGTCAGCATCCTAAAAAAAGTGGTAGAGGAGAGGACAAATGATACAGGTCAGTTTGTTCGTATTTTGAGAACTTGGAAAAAGCAAACTAGAGATTTCTCTGACAGGAGAAAAAGAGTGGGATCCCTGTAACTGTTGACCTTCCCTCTAAAGGGATAATGCGCAATATACTCACACACAAAAAAACTAGCAATAGTCTCAAAAAAATGAAATGGAAAAGAGAGGAGGAGGAAAGGTAGAACCGCTAAGGAAATCAAAACGGTCACCCAGTTACCCCAAAATGAGGTCAGAACAAATAGAAAGATGAGTAGATGTAAAGCGTGAGTCATACATTAGACCTCTTACCATATCTGACTGCAGCAACCAACGTTCAAGTATTACAAAAAAGGGAATAAATGTTTTGTTTTTCTTTTGATTTGGATTTGATTTCATACCATGCTTGATCTCTAAACAAATTTGTTAGGCTGTTCAACAGTTTTAAAAAATATTTCATGGGCGGAAGAGAATAAACGAGGAGGCAAATAGGGAAAATTTCCCGAGACGATATACAAAATTCAAACATATACACAGAGTCTACTCAATTTCCTCAAAGAACTCAGTTAGACCCTAAAGTACAGATTGCAGGCAGTTACGACGAGGATGAAGCCGCCATGAAAATAGGATGGATCAATATGATAGGGTAATAGAGGTGTGGCCATCTCTCAGCAATGACATGTCGAAACCCTTAAATTTTATTCGATTGAAAGAGAGTAGAGACCGGTGTTGGAGACTTTCCAGGAACAAAGGAGAGGACCTTTTGAAAGATGTACAAAGCAAAGAAAACGCAACAAAAAAAAAGGAAAGAATAAAAAACAACAGTAATCTAAAACATGGAGCCAGCTTTAAGTTCTAACTAAGAACTCAAATGGAAAATAATAAGAAATTTAATAATAAGCAAAAGCAGCAGATAAAGGGGGGGTGGGCACAGTGGTTATGGAATCTCTAACCTATATACCACCAAGGTTGATGTCTTGTTGGGTGTGACGCCACACACACTTACCGAAAATTGATGGGGGAAAAGACCCACAGAATATCTAAAGAATTAAATTAGAAGAAAACACATAGAAGAAGGAATTAGAATTGGGGGCCAGTGACGACGGAAAAAAACAGAAAAATATTTCATGGTTAATAATCCATCTATTACCAAATCATCTATCTATGGGCCCCTAATAAGTACATAAAAATATGTGTTTCCTACCTGGGTATTTAAGACCTATAATCTTCTGGTAATGGCCGTTTGACAGATACGCCTACTTGTACATGGCTGGACAAATGTATTTACTGCGTTGAGTACAAGGATTGCAAGGGTATATATAAAAGACTCAACAAGAAGTCCTTAGGATTATGTTTATAAAAAATGGAGCAAGGAGGTATTACCTGGATAAATTGTAGATGTGGACAAGTTCACTCGTGATTCACTAGCTTGTCACATGACCTGGTATTGGTGGCTGTTTCCTTTTTTCTGAGAAGAATTGTGTAGTTGCATACTAGAGGGCTAACAGGAAATTTAGATCCTAATTACAGTAGAAAACATATATTCATAAATAAGTTCTTTTATTAGTTGCCAAAAGATTTTTATCGCTGCAATTAGTAGGACGGCCCCTATAGCGGAGCTACCTCATCTCCCATCTCTGGCCACCCATTCTAATGGGTGGTGGGAATACCAGGTCATACATTATAGTCAATAATCCTTTTTTTGGATTGTATCCTCTTTGCTATGGGCGCAGATCATAGACGTCCTCTTGTTAATTTTGGTGGTCGCAGCGATATGTAGCGCCCATTACAGCAGTTTTTTGTATATTAAACAATTAGTGAATATAAATCTTCGCTTTTATCAGGGCACATGGGAATAAAAAAGAGTCTCCCCTTTTGGACATCCTCTTAAAGGAGTATGACCACAGGGGATTTGTGTCATTACTAACCCAATCTAGAAAAACTGCATGGTCAGGTACAATATCTTTCGTAATATTGAGCGCAAATAGTTGCCACTCCCAAACATATAAGTTTCAAGCTATACCCTTTGGAGAAGTAGCCTTATGGCCCAAAAAGAACTTGCTACCCTAGAATCAGATTATAGGGAAATATGAAAAAGAAATTGAGTCCAAAGGTTAGTCCTCAAAGAGGCGTATAAAATAAATGTCATCTTGTATTGAAGCAAAGAAAAAGTAGCAGCCCAAAAAAAAACCCGAATCCCAATTGTTTTTATAACACCAATCCCAAAAATAATTAAACTAGAAAGAAGAAGGATATTACACAAAAATCTACATTTTTTCCACAAACTATAGCAGAAATTAAAATACAATAAAGGTCATCTTATTTTATAGAAATGTTAAATATACTAGAGGACCTAATATTAAGCAGAAGATGATCATTTGGAAAAGGAGTAAATGTGTTCCCCTCAAACGGGGTAAACGCTACGGTAAAATGTGTATCACTAAGCACATTAATCCCGAGAGTAAGAAAACAGTTGTTACTACTTGCTTTCTTTAAAGGCAATTTCACTTTGCATGTGGAGGACATAGCGTAATGCTATTGCAGAATGAGCAAGTGGATAACCTCCTGACTTTGTTGATGATACAGATGCGTTGAAAAATGATTTATATACGACACTTTCTTCAATTGCAGATTTGTGACCATGGTTCATTTATATTATTGAATGTTACAGAATATAATAAAAATTTGTTTGGTAGTAGCACTTACGTAAGTTGAATGATGAGGATAAGTTGAACACATCTGAATAGCATCAAAAAACATAGCTGGACAAAATGTCTGGTCTAGCGAAAACATTTTGTTGAAATATAGCCATCTAGGGCGATACCAAAAAGTACTTAAGTTTTTATGCGACTAGAAAGGAATAGCAAAACCATATATGGGGAGGCGAAATTGGACAGGAAAGATCAGGACAGCAAGGAGGCTCATATGGATTTTTAAATTTTAAACACAAAGAGTATGCACTAGCAGGGGCTAAACCTTTAGAAGGTGGATTCTTTATTTATATACTGTATGTGTTTCTAAACATTAAACTTTGCTTGTTTGTTTTTCCAGTCCTTGCTATTGGTGGTTACCGTAGCCCTTGTGTCATTATTGACAGGGTGACAATGTAAATTGGCTAGGGTACATTGTTTTTAATGGTGGATGGGAATCACTTTTTAAATTAGCGTGAAATGCAAGGGCATAGAGTAGCCGAAACAAAGTGTCGGCTGGGATTCGCCTTTTTTCCATGTTGGTACCGCATGCTTTTTATTATCACTATATAGAATAGAGAGTTAGTTCATGAAGCAACGGATCGTTGTGGGGCGTGTGCCGTGAATGTCAAGTTAGTCTCACCTGAGCGAAAACAGTCAAGAGTATCCCTAACGGATAGTGACAATTTACAATTGATGTAGTGCCAACTGATGAAGCTGTTGTACAAAGCGAACAAAATAACAGATCTTTAGGCTCCAGAAGAAATCTTAACGTGTGAGGCTTACTCTTTATGCTTTTATTTGCATAGTTGTTACTGACCCAAAAACCTGCATGACCCCAGAGTAAAAAGATCTTCAAGTGCGGGAAAGAAAAAATAGGAGTCTATTAAACCACATTTCGTTCACTGGACATATTACTGTCCCTGTCACTGGGTTAGCACTTGCCTATCTGTATGAAAGTGCGGAACCAGATTGAGCTTCGACGTTGGCTAAAAAAAAATGGTGGTTTAACGCTCTGTTCCACCGCATGGTGCACCTTTTTCTTGGCATTCTTTTTCTCTCATTTTACTCAAGTGCTGGAGGATAATTGTCTCATGTACTTTTGTTCTCTGTACATGGCTCCATACTTCCATTTGTCCTCGGTAATTGAAACCTAATCTGGTCCAAGTTTTCCTGATACACTCCCTTGTATACAAATCAGTAGAAATCTTTTATTACCTGATAATTTTGTACTATGCCAAGTTTTTTAGTAGTTTTTAATTCTAGAAAAACTCATTTTTTACAAAATTGGATGGAATCACACATGTCTTTGTTTCTCTTTTCTTTAATTTGTAATTAATAGGGTCTATTTTTGATTAAAACGGAGTGTTGGGTGTCGCATAATACACGGGATTGCTAGAGTATGTTAAGATTCTTGCAAGTGTGTGTACACCTGTCTGAACATGCTATAGGATAATAAATGGTTATTTTTTCGGCACTAATTCAATTTCACATGTGGTGAGACTACAAAATTGTGGGATTGAAATCAAGTGCTAGGTACCTCTATTCAACAAGCTGGCCTGCGCCAACAGGTGAAAAAAACACTGTATGTCTGAAATGTATTCGGATAATAAGGTTATCTTTTTGGACATCCTTTCAAATTAACCTGTGGTTGCGTGACTACAAAACTTGCATGTATTTCGTATCCTAATTTTTTTTTTATTGCACAATTTAAGTGCTCATGGATGTGCCTCATATGAACAAGCTGGTAGTGCCGCAAAAATGTGAAAAAAAAAAGTGTATACTGTAATCGTATTACATGATAAGACTAATAAAGGTATTTTGGCACATATCAATTCACATGTAGGTGAACTACAAAATTGCTTGTATACAAATTAACTGCAAGTAGATGATCTTTCAACAATGCTGGCCTGCGCCTAATGAAAAAAAAGTATCTGAAATGTACATTCGGATAATTAAAAGGTGATTTTTTGGCGCACCTTTCAATGTCACCTGGGGTGACTCTACAAATTGTGATTGTACATTTAACTGCAAAACTAGCTCTATCAACCCAAGCCTGGCTCTGCAGCCCAAACCTCCAAGTGAAAAAAACACTGTATCTGAAATGTATTCGGATAATAAAAGGTATTTTCGGCACCTTTCCAATTCACCTGTGGTTGATAAAAATTGCTGTATTAACATTCTTAGTGGCAAGGTGCCACTCCATGAACATAGCTTATGCAGTGCGCCAAAGGTGGAAAAAACACGTATTCTCGTAAATGTACTTCGGATAACTAAAAGGTATTTTTTGAGCACCTATCAATTCACCTGTTGGTGACTACAAAATTAGCTATTGTATTCACATTTAAGTTGCCAAACGTGCTCATATGTAACTAAGCTGGTAGTGCGTCAGAAGTGAAAAAACACGTATCTGTACATGTGATTCGGTAATAAAAGGTAATATTTTTGGCACCTAATCAATTCACCGGTAGAGTGACTACAACAATTGCTGTATTCAAATTTAACTGCTAAGTGAGCTATCCTCGATCAACAATGCCTGGCATGCGCAAATTTGAAAAAAAAACACGTATCTGAAATTGTAATTGGATATTAAAAGGTATGTTTTGGACAGCTTTGCATTCACCTGTAGGTGAATACAAAATTGCTGTATTCACATTTACTGCAAAAGTAACTCCCCCTATCAAGACAAGCTGGCCTGCGCAAATGAAAAAACACGATAATCGGAAATTATTCGGATAATAAAAGGTATTCTTTGGCCACCCTCTTCAATTCTCAACTGTGAGTGACTACAACAATTGCTGTATTAACATTTACAGTGCAAGGTTGCTCAATGAACATTAGCTGTTAGTGAGCCCCAAAGTGAAAAACACGTATCTGTAAGATGTATTCGGATTAAAAATGGTTAGTTTTGGTACCTATCTCGCACACTTCCAACCTGTGGTGACTACAAAATGCTTGTATTCAAATTTTAACTGCAAAGAAGTAGCTCTATCAACAATCAAAGCTGGCCTGCGCCAAAGTTGATAAAAAACACGTATCTGTAAATGTATTGGATTATATAAAGGTATTTTTGGCCACCCTTTCAATTCTCACCTGTCTGGTGACTACAAAATTGCTGTATTCCATTTAAGTTGCAAGGTGCACTCAATGAAAAAAGCTGTATTGAGCCCAAAGTGAAAAATAAACACGTTATCATGAAATGTATTAGGATAATTTAATGGTATTTTTGGCACCTATAACCTTTGATGACTAGACAAGATTGCTGGATTTATATTTAACTGCTAGGTGGCTCTATCACACAAAGCTGAGTCGGGCAAAAATTGCAAAAAGAACACCTATCTGAAATGTATACTGATGTAATAAAAGTGGGAGTTTTGACACACTAACAAAGAGAACTGCCCAGTTACTAGAAAAGATGTGTATCCTAATACTTAAGTTCTAGGTCTGCCCAATATCCAGGAAATATTTCAAATAGGAACAACTGGTAAAATCAATAAAGCTATTGCAGTGCAATGTCCTACCTAAGTATTGGTGATACTCTTTATCCAGTATTCTTTTTTGTATAGAGCTTGTCTATGTTCGCCCTGCGGCCCCCCTCCCTATCCCCCGTGATACTTTACAGCGTTAGGTGTCCTTTAAAATTCTCTAAATAAGACTATCATCAAAAATCTTCAAATCTCTGATTAAACTAATGTTGTAAGGATCACAGCTAGAACAGTAGAGCTTTCTCTGTGAGAAATAAGGAATAATTTTGCTTGAGCTGTCTGTGTGGACACAGGCAGAGCGCAAAGTCCTATTGCTATGAGACCGCTGAGAGAACACTGATCATAAGCAGGAAGGACTGTTCTATGTAAAACGGGAGGTCATGTGATTTTTACAGCAATCGCATCCATACACATTCCCCAGGTCCATGACCTCGCACATAAAATCTCACATGCTCTGTTCTGTAAAGCTGATGTTTGTGGCCGCCGCAAAATGACCAGGAAGGCCGAACAAAATGGCGCGATTATAATGTAGATGATTGCACAGTATTTTAACTTAAATTATCACATGTTCTAAAATTTCGATCAACATAAAAACTGTGTCGATTTCAACTTTGTCGATAATAATAGCTCAACACTAGTTGCAAGCTTACGACAGATCTATAGGTATTGAGAAAAGCTCATGACAGATATATAGGTATTGAGAAAGGCATGGAATAAAGCCTTGTATTTTTTTTACTATCTGGGAGTGCTGCAAATTTTTCCTTTTTTGGATATATAGGTAAATAGATGAATAAAAAGGTAGATAGATAGATAGATAGATAGATAGATGGATAGATAGATATAAGATACATAGATAGATAGATATGAGATAGATAGATAGATAGATAGATAGATAGATAGATATAGATAGATATGAGATAGATCGATAGATAGATAGATAGATAGATATGGATAGCTAGATAGATAGATATGAGATAGATAAATAGATAGATAGATATGAGACAGATAGATAGATAAATAGATAGATAGATATGAGATAGATAGATATGTGAGAGATAGATATGAGATAGATAGATAGAAAATAGTGGAGACAAAAGTGAAGGAGTAGCGCGCGCACTTTGCTTATGAATCCCTTGGACACTTCATTATTTTTTGAAGTGTTTTACTTTATTAAAACTAGTGAGCGAGGTTTATCAGCAACACCAGATAAAAGCAATCAAACACATACGGAGGCCTTACGCGGTACACCCAACTAGGGGCTTCATCAGAGGCTGACGGGAGGAAACAGTTGCCAGTTTTTTATCATGATACATTGTTTCAGATTGGATAAAATGTATGTCATCAAAATGAACAGAGTAATGCCACTCCAGGGAAGGGAGAAACACAAAATGGAATTATTAACAGTTTCCATATCGGGCTCTCCCAACACAGGTGTATTAAGGTAAGGACGTATCTAAATGTAATCACCAATAAAAAATCTAGTGGAATCAATGTTAAAAATATCATGGGAAAACACATAAAAAATATGAAATATACTATATACCTACTAAATCCAATTAAAATAATACAATAAACCCAAAATACATATCAAGTTATTACAAAGGGGCACTATCAGAAAAATAAACCAGTATTAGATTGTGGCTACTAGCAAAGTTTTTTCGACACATATTTGAAAAAATTCAATATGTGTTGCTACTTTAATGTATGAGTTCTACTATTTCGCTAAGGCCATTCGGTTGTATAGTCTTAAGTCTGTACATCCAATAGATTTCTCTTTTTAATGAAATCCCAATTTTTTTTATCTCACTTAAATTCAAACAATTGGGGAATTTCCTTTACAGCACATGTTAATTATCAGGAAATAGAAACTTTAGACCTAAACATTTCTACCAGCAGTAATGGTTTCATTACTTCCACCTTTTTTAAAGACGTAGATACTAAGGCCATGTCCACACTGCACGGGGTTTTCGCCGGTTTTTTCAGCCGGTTTGCAGTTTTTCAGACCGCCTGAAAAACCGGCCGAAATGAGCACAATTTTGCTCTATGGAAAACCCGTGCAGCAGTCCCAACTGCACGGGTTTTTCCCCCGGCGGTTTTGTCGCCGGGCGGTCCGGCGGCAAAAAATAGAACATGCACAATCTTCTGTCCAGTTTCCGGACGGAAGATGTGCTTCTTAATGGGGGGGGGGAGGGCTGTTCTCCGCTCATCGCGGAAAAAAAGCCGTCCCCCGCGGCCGTGGGGACGGCCGCAAAACCGAACAAATACCGGTCGGCAAACCGGCCAGTATTTGTCCACTGCCGTGGGGATGCGCCCTGACAGTTTTATTAATTTTACTAGCGCCCATTACAAACCCTGGTTAAAAAATATTCCTTATGGACAAATGAGAAGATTACGTGAAAATTGCACAGCGAATGAAACATTTAAAGAGCAATCTTCTCTCTTGGAAAAAAGATTCTTGGAAAAACAATTTTCGAAAAAATTAATAAGTGATGCTTTTGAAAAAAACTGAGTACTGACACAAAAAGACTGTTAGTAAGTAAACGAAAAAAAGAACACTATGAGGAAAACAAACACACTAAATTTGCATTAATAACGCAATTTTTAAAACTGCAAAATAAGAAAATTAAAACCATTTTTTCAGGGCATTGGCACCTTGTTAAAGAGGACCCGTTTTTGGGCCCCCTTTGTCATGGAGGGCCCAATTTGGTTTCAGAAAAAGCACCCAATTTAAAAGGCATTTTAGCCCTAAGTCGTATTTGAGACCCCTTCTTCAAGGCTGATGATGTGGAGTTGGGGAAGGGGGTAGTTTTTTATGCAATTGTTCTGGCTGCCTCTGCTGTAAAAGAATATTGGAAACCAAAAAATGTACATCTAATATCACAAAATAATTGTTTGATATCAAATACCATCTAGATTGTAAAGCCAATTTCTTATTTATTTAATACATTGCATCTGTAAATAAATTATAGGCAGAATACTTGCCCCTTACACGTAAGATTAAAAAGGACATAGGGCCAGCAATAAGAAAGGGGATTTAAGACAGTGTAGCCAGACATATTAGAGAAAAACATATGCAAAATGTCTCTGTTATACAAATTATTCTTATTGATCAAATCTCCAGCGATTGTCCCAATAGATTCCAAGTGCTCCAAAAAAGAGAAATCTTTTGGATGTACAGACTTAAGACTATACAACCAATGGCCTTAACGAAATAGTAGAACTCATACATTAAAGTAGCGACACATATTGAATTTTTCAATATGTGCCGAAAAAACTTTTGCTAGTAGCCACAATCTAATACTGGTTTATTTTTCTGATAGTGTCCTTTGTAATAACTTGATATGTATATTGTTTATTGTATTATTTTAATTGGAATTTAGTAGGTATATAGTATATTTCATATTTTTTATGTGTTTTCTATGATATTTTTTAACATTGATTCCAGCTAGATTTTTTATTGGTGATTACATTTAGATACGTCCTTTACCTTAATACCCCTGTGTTGGGAGAGCCCGATATGGATCTGTTTAATAAGTTCCATTTTGTGTTTCTCCCTTCATGGAGTGGCATTACTCTGTTCATTTTGATTGACATACATTTTATCCAATCTGAAACAATGTATCATGATAAATACTGGCAACTGTTTCCTCCCGTCATGCCTCTGATGAAGTGCTAGTTTGGGCGTGTAACGCGTAAGGCCTCGTATGTGTTTGATTGCTTTTATCTGGTGTTGCTGAGAAACCTCGCTCACTAGTTTTAATAAAGTAAAACACTTCATAAAATATTGAAGTGTCCATGGGATTCATAGTGATACGTGCGCTGCTACTCCTTCACTTTTGTCTCCACTATTTCTATTTATCCAACTCGCTGCACCGTGTTTAAAGTGAGAGAAGGAGCGCTGGCTTCCGTGCACCCTGGATCGCTCTGTGGAATTTAATTCTATTTGCTTTTAAGAGTGTTGTGCCTCGATTTTTGAGCACAACCGAACCAGGTTAGCAGATTTATTATCTGATGTCTGTATTTCTCTAATCGCTACACTCTTCACTATTGTGCGCCTTTTTCTTTTCTCTCATTCCTTGTTTCTATAGATAGATAGATAGATAGATATGAGATAGATAGATATGAGACAGATAGATAGATAGATAGATAGATAGATATGAGACAGATAGATAGATAGATATGATATAGATAGATAGATAGATAGATAGATAGATAGATAGATAGATAGGTAGGAGATATGAGAAAGATAGATAGATAGATAGATATGAAATAGATGAAAATGAGACAGATAGATAAGATAAGATAGATGATAGTTAGATAGATAGACAGATAAATAGATAGATAGATAAAATAGATAGATAGAATGAGATAGATAGATATGAGATAGATAGATAGATAGATAGATATGGGATAGATATGAGATAGATAGTAGATATGAGATAGTAGATATGAGATAGATAGATAGATATATATGGATAGATAGATAGATATGAGAAAGATAGATAGATAGATATGGATAGATAGATAGATATGAGAAAGATAGATAGATAGTATGGATAGATAGATAGATAGTTTAAGGGATAAATATGAAGTAGAATGGTTCTAACATTTGACAGATGGTAGATATTATATAAATATAACTTATAATTATACATAGATTTAACAGATAGATACTGGATAGATATGAATTAGAATGATTCTAAGATATGACAGATAGATAGATGATAGATTTTTGATAGATATAAACTACAATTATACATAGATATAACATAGACAGATAGATAAATAGATAGATACCGTATATAGATATGAAGTTGAATGTTATATAGGTAAACTTTCAAAAGATTACTTCACTATTAGGAATCCATGTTGTCCTTGTGGTTATCTGTATTGTCCCCTGTGTGTACACTAGAAAACATCCCATTAGTAATTAGCTCATAAGTGTTTATGAATTAATTACTGGGACACATTTGTGGAGTGTTTTTACACGGGTCAGGTATGCTGCATATATGCATAGGGAAATCCTCAGCTTATTACAGTACCATCATTGTGAATGTGAAGTTTTAGAAGCCTCTGTTAGGGTGACAAGATGTTTGATATCCCCTACCATATTAGATCTATCGCATTAAAGATATTGGGCACAGCCTCATTAAACAATAAATGTGAATCATGTACGAAGGTGTGGTCATTATGGGATGCTTATTCTGTTACACATGACATACCAATCTTGGCTAACCCCTTTCTCCCTCTCTTGACTTAACCCACTCTATTTCACATGGTCTTCTCGTGTCCCTCACGTGTTGTGTCTTATGGTTCCACGGTATTCCTGTTCAGTGTTTTATATGCGCTTATGTTCTACAGAAATTGACTCTGTGCATAACTCGAGGAGAAAAAGTTTTTCATGACTGTATGGACTTTTTATTCACATGTTATTTGAAAGGACTTTTCAACTACTTACTTCTATTGCTCGCTCAGTTATCAACTATGTTGAATTTAAGGCTTCTGATGAATGCACTCTGTACTCTCTATTACGTATATTGATTTACCTATCTTGTAATTGCACAAGACAAGTGTGTTGTGGTTCATATCTGTATTTGAAAATGATTAATAAACATAAAGTTAAACAAAGAAATCTCTTTTACATGCTGTGAAAAAAATCCAAATGACATCTGCACGGAAATGAATCTGTAGTTTGGATTTTAGATGTGCAGCATATCGATTTACTGCATGTTGAAGGAACTCAGCGGATTTGTTGCAGATGTTCTACAATGACTTGAATGAGCAAGTCAAAATCTGCACATTTTTCGCACATAAAATCCACAGTAGCAAATCTGCATTTTTGTTACAGATTTGTCACTGTGGATTTATCTGCAGAAATGCCATAGATTTCCCACTGTAAAATGTCTGCAGAATCTCTGATCCTTGTGAAATAATGGTTCCATCAATATCATTTGTCACTAAAAGGATTGTGATAGTTGCATCTAATGAAACACATTTAGTTAAGTAATATATAAACACCTGCTACATTAAACACAAGAGAGGGTTTCATGACGTACATTGCATACTGTATGTGTAACATGACAATGACAGTGGCAATGGTGAACAATATTCCAATCCATTCAAGCAATAGTTTTCTTATATAATCCCCAGACATAATAGTATATCGTAATAACATACAGGACAAAATATGTACGTAACCTTCTAAAACTATAATAATATCAATAAGTGGCGCTTCCTTTTGTCCATGAGTAAATATATACTATATATGCTACATTTTAATTTCTCCTTTAACAAGAACGAGGTCATTTGTCTTTTAAGACATAGCTATGAGCTCTATCAACGGTTACATTTGGAACCATAAAGTATCTTTACTTGTTTCCCTGTTTAGTAATTCATTTTGATGATTTCTATTTTGATATCTTGAAATTCAGTAGATGAAATATTATCTATGGTGATAGTAGTGCCACTAATACAGTAACTAGAATAATACATAGAACTTACATTTGCAGGAGCCTTCTTTCTTGAGTGGAAAACAAGTTACAGCGATTCCCCCAGTGTCTCCCTTTCAGAAGTGTGCCTCGTCTGTCCCATGACATGATGACGAGCAGATTAAATGGTTTGTTCAACTGGGATTAATAGACAGGGAGCAGCTTTTGTAAAAAGGAAAGGAAGTATTGTATTAGATTGCCACTATGGAGGGTCAATTTACTCATGTACCATATGTATCACCGTCATTGGCGTCTGACGATTTATTATTTTGTGGATAACAATTGTGATATAAAATCTAAAAATTTAGGGTTTAACAGAGATTAAGATGATTGGCAATTTAGGAGTCAAAAGCAAATGATTATTATATAAATAATGGGTAACAGAATTGCATTATAGCATATAATATACTACATTATGTTACCTTATAACTGCACTTGATTATTTGAAGTGGACAAGGGAGTACTTATAGAGGCAGAGTAGTCTGCCACTGTGGGGCTCAGCTCAGACTATATGAAAAAATGTAAGAAATGACCATAAAACAGATAATGCTGCACTGTTCTACTACAAGTTATGGGAAGAGAGTGAGGTTGTCAAAAGCTCTGGACCTTCTTGTATCCACAAGCTGAGTGTGACGGCATGATAAAGTGCTAGCCGAGGACCTCATTTTGGATTTTGCTATAAGGCTATCTATGCTTTATGTACACCATTGTAAAAGGATGTAAAAATTATATACATACTGTCTGGTTTACAATCAAACCTGATCAAATTCCTGTATTTATCTCTCAAATTATATATTCTCAGGTGAAATATAATATTATGCAGTTTATTAAAAATAGCTGTTGATGGATCGGCAAGAGAGGTCCGAGGCATCCCTGCAATACTCCACATAGCGATTTTGGTTGCTAAACGTTGTCTGCTATCTTTTTGGATCAAACCGACCTTGCCCCCAATCTCCATGATCGCGGATCAAATGAAAGTTTATCTAATTGCAGATAGACTAGAGACAGAGAGGTGTAAAGAGGTGCGTACAGCAGGCTTCTTCAAGCGATGGCGCTCTTTTATAGAGTCTCATTACTCGGACAGGGAGGTTAGGATCCTGATTCAGACGTTTCAATATACAGGCTGGTAGGGAGGGGATTAGTGGATCTTTGGGAAGACTGCAAGTCTGAGCTGAAACCGGGCTGGCGTCCGACCCAGGAGAGAGAGACACGCACTGTAACTGCAGGGAGGTTTACAAGTGGTTTACGAGAGGGGAGAGACATGTACGCAAAGTTGGAGTTTTTCAATGATGTTTGTTTGGTTCCTGGTTCTAAATGCTTTATGTATGTGATTCAACTTGATCTGTTTTGTATTATGCTAAACAACACCAAGACTGAGCCTTTGACATCTTTGTTATACAGACAATATTTTAAATGAACAAAATATGTCACATAGTTTGGATTCTTTGATAGCCCTGAAATGTCTTACCAATAAGTCTGATGTTAACTTGAAATCACCCGGGCCCAATGTTCTGGATATGTTCTGGATATGTCTTGTATTCTTGTACCTTTTCTATATGTTTGAAAACCCAATAAACGTAAAGATAAAATAAGCTTTTGCAATGTCTCATTTTCCACTCTAGTCACATTCCAGTTCTGAAATGCCGTATCGTGTCCAGTAGTTAATGTTCTACAAACGATGGGTGATATCTAGGAATTCGGATGCGCAATTTTTTAATTTGGCGCCAACACACCAGTGCTAAATAGATATATATAGGTATAATACGACAATATACAGTAAATGAGGGTGTTATGCACCAGACATCTTGGCTTATAGAGTGTAACCCGCCAAACGTTGTATGGTGTATAGAGTGTAATGCGCCAAACTTTGTATGGTGGTTTCGAATCAAACTTTGGCGCATTCTAGGACCATCTATAGAACAGTGTGCCAGCAGTTTTTGGCGCAATATAGGCCAAAAAAATACTTCATGCAAATTCATAGATGCCGCCCAATGTTTGGACAAGTTGTCACAGGGACATCAAACTACATGGGAACAAAACAGTAAGCTAACAAAATGATTATCAGAAATATTGTTGACTCAATTTATCTTTACAATTCTTTCTGCAGGATCAAGTGGAAGTAACCTGATTTGTCAGAGTTTCTTACCATAACTCTAGCTTTGAAAGCTCCCATGGGAAACTGGAGAGCCTTTCAGTTCAGGGCTGGTAGTTTCTGGTATGCACCATTTCACTGCACCCTCCATAGTTGAGTAGGTTGTGCTGTTTTTAATGTGGCCACCAAAATGCTACATTTACAGGTTTACCATAGATTGAATTTCGGGTTCCTTTTTTTTTGTATCAATGGGTTAGAATGAGAAACATTTATACCCCTAGACAATAACGGTCATGAGTCCCTTACCATCATCTTTGGTGATCTCTCAAAATGATAATGATACTGACAAGATTACTTATGTATTTTAGGATGGCTGAGGAGTCCAATCCTTGAGCCTCAGATCTGCAGGCAGAGGGGGTAAGAGGTTTTGTTTGGGGGTTACTTTTGTAAATTTGGGTTCTTCTTTCTCTTCTTTTGCTGTCATCTTTTGTCTATCTCCCTGAAAAGGTAGCTGGTCTAAGAAATCACTAATGCTTGATGGGTAATGCAGCAGTATAGGGGTTGATCAATGGCAATGGCTACCCAGTTAGTAATGCCAATTTGGCTTTTTTTAAGGTAGTCTTGATTGTGTCTTTGAATTTCTTCTTCTGGGTTTTCTGGCCTCGGCCCAGTTGGAAGTAAAGCGTTTCTCTCAATCATGCAGTTGCAGACACCAAAGCAATGATTGCAAAAGTATAAAGCATTTATTACCATAGCACAAATCAATATTGAAATGATACTTGCAATTGTAGCATAGTCCTTTGGCTTACCTCATTAGCTGATGAAGAATTGCTACTGTCCAGTTACAAACTTACAATGTGTCAGCATTGCAGCATGCTAGTGAGAGCGGCAGTGAGACAGGCGGATATGGTGGATAGGGTAAGTACTGTTTTTTTCTTATTTCATGTCAGTGGGGGTCAATAGATGAGTCTTGAAAAAGGTTGATAAACCCCTCTAAATTCTGTCATTTAGTAATGAGTATTGGTAAAAGTTTGTTTTTCTCACTGCTGCACACTTCTAGTATACGTTATCCAACTTATTAAAGGAGCAATAATAGATATACAATGTGACAGAAACTGGTGTAAATGCAGCTGCGATAAGTATAAAATGAATAAATGTGAGCTCACTAAAGATTTATCGATCTGAAGGCTTCCAAGCCCAGACAATACCCCTTTCAGAACAGGACCACTACTTCCATTGACTGATCACTGTACATCTTTCTCCTGGCACCCATAGCAAACGGCTGATTTTGGCCAGCTAATCATTGCCTTCTGTGTAAGGCTATGTTCACACGGCTTATTTCGGGGCGTATTTGCGGATGTAATTACGTCCGCAAATACGTCCCGAAATACATTTCAAATAATAAACAATTAGATTAGCATTGATTCCAATGTAAAATACGCCTTGTCGTTCACACGAGGCGTATTTCCGTGACGTATTTTCGCCATGTATATACAATCGTAAAATTTAGTCTCGTCACTTATTGAGGCGTATTTCGCGACGTAAATCCCGATAGTAAAGAATGGGGAATGTATTTACGACGCGATATACGTGCCACACTTTGTGACACGTATTTGAAACGTATTTCGGGACGTATTTATCTGCAAATACACCCTGAAATAAGCCGTGTGAACATAGCCTAACACAAGGACAGGTTTTGGTTCATATGCATGGGTCCTGGGTTGGGTATCCACCTCAAAGACATTTGACGTAAATGTGTAAATCATGTGCGGACCCTTGAACAGGCACCGTAAAATCTCACTGTGTCATTAATTAGCAGTTTATTTGACACAGCCTGCAAAAGTCACCATCAAGGTACATCCTAAACTGCTGAGTAGATTGTCCCTGATGTTTAGGATTCTGCTGCCAATTCCTTCTCGTTAAACCATTTTTCTGAACTAATCGTTCTAATGGTTTTAATGCCTCACAAAGCATGTCATATTAAAGAGTCACAGTGAGGCAAAGTAGCAAAATCCAAGTTAATCTTTTAACATTAAATACAAGACAGACTAATTATTTAACTTTGGACTTAATAGGATTGTTTCTACAAATTCCGAGCTGTTAATGTTACAGAAGCAACACTAAAAATCCCTTACTTATGGTACCTAGACAGTGGGTGTTATTTGGGCTGCTGCAGGCAAACATTTCATATAGCCTTCTCGATTAGCTGGTCAGAAGGGCTAGAGGGGTCCATCTCATAGTAACAAGATTGATGTAGTAAAATAGTATTATGTTAATTGACTTACATAGCCTACATGTTGGGCAATAGTCTAGTGCCTATATTAGCATGATACAACAAGGGGAGCATAGTCAGAGCCCTTAAATATTTGTACATGCTGGATAGGGGATCTAGAAGAGTGTTATTTTTGTCATTTTGGTATGGTAGCAGGCTGCTTAGAATCTACCTGCAATGCTATGCATACCAAATTGATTAAAAAAAGGAAATTTTTTAGGATGTCATCCTCACCTGCTACAACAAGGAGCTGCTTATTCTGGCATATGTAAAGATCAATACAGAACATATAGTACCATACTGTACTGTAAAGAGATGCTATAGACCGATAATCACTACATTCACTTCATTAATATATGTAAGAGCAGTACAGGACATGTAGTACCACATTGTACTGTAGAGAGACGCTACTAGACCAACAACCACTGCATGCTCTTCACTAATACATGTAAGAGCAGTACAGGACATGTAGTACCACACTGCACTGTAGAGAGGTGCTAGTAGACCTCCAATCACTGCATGTACCTCACTAAGACATGTAAGAGCAGTACAGGACATGTAGTACCGCACTGTACTGTAGAGAAGTGCTACTACACCGTCAATCACTGCATGCACTTCACTAATACATGTAAGAGCAGTACAGGACATGTAGTACCACACTGCACTGTAGAGAGGCGCTAGTAGACCTCCAATCACTGCATGTACCTCACTAAGACATGTAAGAGCAGTACAGGACATGTAGTACCTCACTGTACTGTAGAGAGTATGCTACCAATCATGCATGTACCTCACTAATACATGTAAGAGCAGTACAGGACATGTAGTACCACACTGCACTGTAGAGAGGCGCTAGTAGACCATCAATCACTGCATGTACCTCACTAATACATGTAAGAGCAGTACAGGACATGTAGTACCACACTGTATAGTAGAGAGGCTACTAGAATGTCAATCACTTCATGTACTTCACTAATACAGAGGTTTTACAAGGAAATTGTTCATTATTGATTGAATCTTCCAGTTAATCCCATTTGCCGCAGATCAGCAGTTTGTGACATTGTATGGTGAGTACGGTTTCAAGACACAAGGTCCTAGGAAAGACCATTGTAACTGAGGACAATGTAATGAAGGACCACTGTACTGTCTGATAGCAGGAGTCAGAACTACTGCAGTGTCCTGACACTTTTTGACACCAATCATGTTAACATCAAGTGTTGAAGATGCATTTGCATTATGCTCTGCTGAATTATTGGATGTTTATTGTGGCATAAAAATGGCAAAGAAAGTAAACATGTGCTTCTTAATGGAAAGTCGGCAGCATGTAGCTCATGAAGAAATGTGTAATGAACTGGCTTGATAGGTGTATGAGATGTGTGATATTCTATCCCTCATTGCTGTTATGAGTAGATTGGCAATTTAATTGTGTTGCAAAAAAGGAGGATTTTTGGCTTTTGTGTTCAGGGTGGTATTTCCAAAACTGGGCAGTTAAGAACTGTTTGTGTGCTGCTGTGATGAAAGTGTATCGTAAGTGGACAAATGGCACCACTCCCAATAAGCGACATGGAAACTGCCATTGATGTGAGATGTAAATGTCAGCCACAAAGGTGAAAAAGGGCGTGCTGACACATTACAGAGGAGCAGATCACCACCAAAATGAACCAAACACGTGACCTAAGGCCGCATGCAGCCCCTGAGGCAGCCTTCTGTGGCCTGCAGGGCACTGAAGCTCTCAAGACAAGTTTACTACGATCTGCTATTTAACCCCTTAGATGCAATTATATATTGCGACCATGGCATGTAAGGGATTAGACAGAAGGAGAGGCTCTTTCTGTCCTCGATCAGCACCTGGCTACCTGCTGTGCAATTTGTGGGTGCTGATGGCTACCAAGGACCTAGCAGTGGCTTCTGGTCTGTCTGTGACATGGGTCTGCCAGACCCTGCCCAGAGACAGAAAGTTGGAATAATGCACTGAAGTACAGTCATATACTGCAATATATGGTTACTGTGATGGCTCAGTGCAGTCCTATATTGGGACATGTAAGAAAAAAATGTAAAAATTTAACTACAGAGTAACTAAACCAAATAAAGGAAAAAAAACACATAGCATTCCTTCCTCTAAATGCTTTTAGGCATAAAAAAGTAACAAAAAATACACCTCTTTGATGTTGCTGCATGCTTAACAAGCTTAGCAATAATTTAGTAATGTATTGATTTAATAAGAAATCAACCTCTCACATCAAATTTTTTCTATGTGTGACCCATTCACCTGGCTGAGTCTGTGATCCCTGGTCTAAAACAACAGTACAGATAACCCCACTTTATGTGGGGCAAGATGAAGCAGACAGATGGTCACTGTACCTCTGCTAGCAAAGTTACAGCGTCATAAAAGGCTCCAATTTTTATGGCAATTTTTGAATTGGGCCTCCGCTGATTGGAAAGTGACTGCCTTCTCTGGTGAATTTTTTTCTGCTTCATCAAACGTATGGATGTTGGCGTGTCAGACAAGACACATCAGAGAACGAACACCCTGCAACGTAGGTTAGTGGGAATATTACTGAAACTGATAGACCCTCATCAAAATGACATTGTAAAACGATCAGGGGTAACAAATATAAGAATGGTATTGGCAGCACAGGACACTTTGGCAAATCTTAGAACTGAAGATGATACACCTTCACTTTTTGCTTTAGACGCTGAAAAGATGTTTGACAATGTCAACAGCTAAACGCTGTTATGACCAAGATGCAAATTGTCAGAGATTTTAGGGCTTTTATAGATGCAATATATAAAAATCCACAGGCAAGGGTAAATACACCTGACTTCCTCTGAGATCCAAGTTCTCAAGCACGAGGCAGCGATGTCCACTATCCCCCTTACTTTTTAATATAGCACTAGAACCACTAATTAAACACCTGGGGCGACATGCATGATCTATGCGCATAGAGGCCAGTTTTAAATAGCCTTAAAGCAGTGTAGAATGTGCCTGAATGTATGAACCTGTTCTGTGGCAGGTCATAGATTTAGTGCTTTCTAGTTCCACTGCGACAACTTAGGCTCAGGTAAACCACTTTTAGCTTTGTCTACCTGTTTCAGCAGTTATGCGCCTAGTTTTGCTGTTCTCCAGTCATAAATATGTAGAATCATACAGTTGTGGTGCGACACGCCTCCAGAACGCCCCCACATCTTAGGCGCATTACAAAGTGGTGTGGGTGCCACATATTACGCCTAATTTTGGAATGCACCTGCTCATACATCTAAAAAACAGGGCTGCACCAGTTTTTGGGCTCAAAGGACGCCAGAATACTGGGGCAGACTTGTACATACATGTCGCCCCCGATCTCTTATGACATATATAAAGGATAATGGTAGGAAATGAGGAGGTTAAGTGGTGTTGCTTTGCAGATGACCTGTTGCTTTTCATAAACTCACCATCTGGACACCTAGAAGTTATTATTACTACATTGGCAAGAGTGGGAAACCTTTGGAAGTGCCAGTGTGGCACGAAACACGTTATGTGTGTTACACACTTTGTTTAGATGAACACTCTTTGAATTTTTTATGGAATAAAATTAGCCTTTTAATCCAACGCCATCCACCACAAGGTTTTTTCCTTGAAAAGAGTGCCCGGTCCATTGTTTGCTGCTACAATCTATTACTGTGTGCCCGCTGTCCATTTGGGCTCCGGAGGAGGTGACTACGCGGCTGCTGTTTCTGAGGCTCAGATAGAGCCACTGATACGCTTATGAGTGTTGTACCTCTACAATAAGTTGCACAACACCCTCGGGTGAGCACCTTGTAATATTTTGACTTGTTTTTAACTGTATAGACGTACTTTCACATAAGAGTGCCACCTCTTCTTTTTTAATTTCTTCCGTTTTCTATAAGTTGGCACACACTGTTGCTGGTATGTTGGTCCAATCCTCCATGCAGATCTCCTCTAGAGCAGTGATGTTTTGGGGCTGTCGCTGGGCAACACGGACTTTGAACTCCCGCCAAAGGTTTTCTGTGGGGTTGAGATCTAGAGACTGGCTAGGCCACTCCAGGACCTTGAAATGCTTCTTCCGAAGCCCCTCCTTCGTTGCTCTGGCAATGTGTTTGGGATCATTGTCATGCTGAAAGACCCAGCCCCGTTTCATCTTCAATGCCTTTGCTAATGGAAGGAGGTTTGCATACAAAATCTCATGATACATGGCCCCATTCATTCTTTCATGTACACGGATCAGTCGTCCTGGTCCCTTTGCAGAGAACCAGCCCCAAAGCATGATGTTGCCACCCCCATGTTTCACAGTAGGTATGGTATTCTTTGGATGCAACTCAACATTCTCTCTCCTCCAAACAGGACGAGTTGTGTTTCTACCAAACAGTTCTACTTTGGTTTCATCTGACCATATGACATTCTCCCAATACTCTTCTGGATCATCCAAATGCTCTCTAGCAAACTTCAGATGGGCCCAGACATATATTGGTTTAAACTGGGGGACAAGTCTGGAACTGCAGGATCTGAGTCCCTGGTGGCACAGTGTGTTACTGATGGTAGCCTTTGTTACATTGGTCCCAGCTCTCTGCAGGTCATTCATTGTATGTTTGTTTGTCTTAAAAAATAACTAAAACTTTAATGAAGGATATTCTGTCTGATCTTTTTCTTCATGTTACAGTGTTATTATATTATATAATATATGTGTCATGTGATCTGCAATGTGAGAAGCTGTAAAGTTATATACTATAATATCAGAATACTTCAATAAAAAATATGTTTGAAAAAAAAACTTGCAACCATTCCTGGAAGAACACAAGCTGGTGATGGCAACTTTATGGTCTGGGGAATGTTCTCCTGGCATTCTCTGGGCACTCTCACTGAGTTTGGGTATGAATCCATCCATGCAGATCAGATACAGTCATACTTGCTAATTGTCTACCCTGAGGTGGATGGGATTTTCCAGCAAGGCATGACCAAGACTTTCAGACTTTAACCAAATTGAGCCTCTGTGGGACCACATTGATCATAACGTTTGCTCTATGGATCTTCCCCCACACACCCTCCAGCAGCTATGGGATGCACTTCAGTCAACATAGCTCCAGCTACCTGTGACAACCTACCAGGACCTTACTGAATGACTCCTAGTATGTTCAGCTGCTGTCTGTACTGCACACAGTGGTTACTCTGGGTATTAGCTGGTGGTCATAATAATGTGACTTTTGAAAACAGTTGCTCAGTCTTCCTCATACCCTACGTGACTCAGATCTAAGAACATACAAATCTGGATTGTACATTGACTTTATAAAGTACACAATCAACATATTTTAAGTTTCTCATACTGTAACCTGAGCTAACAACTGACTCAGCCTCTTAGCAGCATTCTTCTTGGCAACTCAAAGTAAAAGAAAGCTTTAAGCCAAAGTCCACCTGCTTATTTCCTGGGTTGTTATGTTCTGTGCTGCGGCATTACCTGTTCTAGTGTAGATTTGACTGTTCTGAGCACAGAGATTACATGATCACACCTTTTTATTTTAGTCTACTGCAGTGGACAGGAGACATGCCGTATGTGCACAGGGAAGCCTTGGGTTTCATACTGAAATTTGTTTGAAACGATGAATGTTTGCTTAAAACGACCTGCAGTTGTAACACCAAGGAACATTAAGAAACATACCCCTACAATTACTAACATCTTGGAGCGCACAACCTCTGTAAGGAGGCAGAAAGCATGGACGTTAAAGGTATGTTAGCATACAATTATTTCAGATGTACGTATTGTGAATTTAATCTTGAGAAGAGGATCCAGGGAGTGGTATCGACATTTCAAATGAATTCAATGGAAGACTTGTGTAACGAGTTAGATGAATGCAGACTTGAACACTGAAGTAAACGAAGCAGAAAGAGTAGAAAAGAATATCAGGGGGAATGTTTTATTGATCTTTATTAACATATAGTTCATTTTTTAACTTATTGTTATTTAGTTGTAAATAATGAGGATTTGAGTGAATCGCTTTGTTATAGCATATTATCACCAGTCCAGCTAATCTAAGAATATAGTGTGACATGTATGAAACTTGGTGCTGACATGCCAGTTCTAAATCGGTATAGAGGAGGGCAGAATACGCCAGTATATATGAAAGGGTGTTACGCACCAAACATTGGCCCAGAGTGTGTTATGCACCAAACTCTGTTTCAGCCATAGTATGGATTTGTATGGCAGATTTGTGCATTTTTAGCTAATTCAAAAGTGTTTTCTTTAGTGTAGATTGCACCAAGGGCAACATTTATGAAAACTGTCTAGGTCTAAAACTCACTTTGTTTCCCATAGCAACCAATCACAGCACCCGTCTCATTTCATATAGTGCTCTGGAAAAATGTGAGGGGCGCTCTGATTGGTTGCTATGGGCAACAAAGTGAGTTTTAGACCTAAACAGTTTTCTACATGTGGCCCCAAGTTTTGGTTACGACTATTCATACATCTATAGAACAGGGCTACGGCAGTTTTTTTGGCTCCTAGTACGCCAGAAAACTGGCGCAGCCCCGTTCATACGTATCACCCATAGCTTTTAATTTAGCCAGTTTTTAGTGATGTTTTTTAAACATCCTAACGCCGTGTATAGACATTCCAGATTTGGGCACATAAACCGCAGATTTGCTGTCTGAATTTACAGACACCAATTCCATACTAAATATTATGGATTTTGATGCAGATTTTGTGCAAAATCTTTCTGTGGATTTTGTAAATATGTAAATGAGTTTAAGATCCAGAAGTCCACAACAATGTGCTTCATTATGGATTTTTTGCATGACCTGTGCCCCTATTATCCCTCCTGCGGGCACAATCGCAGTCCAGGTCCCAGCTCATCCTACTCACCTTTCCTTGCTCCCTGCGTTCCTTACTAGCCGTCACATGCATTTCCACTTCCTACGTCACGCACGCGACGGCTCTGTGAAATTTAAGGCGCCAGCGCACAGGTAATTGGTTAATTGCTGGGAGCTGACCCTATAATGCCCAGCTTTCCCCTGACCTCCCTGCCGGATCCATAGTGCCCTGTGCCTATCGAGAAAGTGTTGTTCTAATATTCCTTATCTATACCGTGTACCAGATCCCCTGCTTCCGTCCCTTGACCACAAATCTTGCCGCCTGCCCTGACCTTCCTGTCTGTCTCCGACTATGAGCCTTCACCACAATTTTGTATTGTGCTACCCCTTTGGCTGCCACCGCAGGCAAGTCTTGCCTGACACAGCAAGCCCATCCCGCTTTGCGGCCCATTAGATATCGCTCCCTGGTGTGGCTTACACCATCGCTTGCGGTGGCTCAGTAGATCCACTACCTCCGGTCGTTACACAAAGTAAACTGACATGCCTTAACATGACAACCCTTAATAAAACATCGATTTTTATTTTCATTTTTTCTACTCCGCATATCAAGAGCCATATATTTTTTAATATTTCTATTGACATAGTCATGTGAGGGCTTGTTTTCTGCAGGGCAAGTTGTATTTTTTTAGTGGTTCTATTTAATGTAGCATGTAATGTATTAAAAAAACTATAAAAAAAGATCTGTGTGGTGGCATTAGGGAAAAAACTCAATTGTGCATTTTTTGAGTGGTTTGTATTTATGGAGTTCATTGTGCGGGATAAGTGACATGCCATCTTGACTCTTTGTTTCGATACAATTTTGACAATACTCAACAGCTTGATGGAGAACCCACCCCATATGATTAGTGTAAAAATCCATTTATAAAATCAGCCAGATAATCATCACATGCCACAGTTGAAATCAACACAAACCTGGAACAAAACCATGGCATGATTTTTTTTTTCCTGCTGATTTTTGTTGTTGTTTTATAAACCCCATTTACATGCATTATCCTTACCTTGTCCCAAATTGTCAGAGTAGAATCCGCACTGAATATCTTAAGAAAACTTAGAAGTTCTGCACATGGCCTAGCACTGACAAATCCAACAAGTACAACAGGTTATGTGAAAAACACTTGTACGCTTTTACTTTAATTAGCACTGAAATGTACCGGTTAATTTAAGGCAAGTACATTAGGAAAATAAAAGTGGGCAAAAAGTTTGGTTAGTGAGTATAATCAGATAAAAATTATTTAATATTTTAAATACACCAGAATTTTGGCTCAATTTGCACAAAAAAACTGGCATACATTCATATCATGTTTTAGACACATTTTACGCCTGTTATGCCAGAGATGAGACCAACATATTCATGAACAGGCATTAGCCCCTGCCCACCCATGGCTAGCCCCAGCCACTCATGGCTGATTCAACCTATTACATTGAATAGGCAGAAACCTGCGAATAAATGAGTGGATGGGGCTAACGCCTGTTCATGAATAATCTGGACTCTTCTCAGGCAGAAAGCCTGCAAACTGCCAGATTTGAGCATTAAGGACCTCATGTATGGACACTGTCTAGGTCTAACACTTTCTTTTTTTGCCTACAGAAACCAATCAGAGTGACCCTTAATATAGTGCTTTGAAAAAATGAAAGGGGAGCTCTGATTGGTTGCTGTGGGCAACAAGGAAAGACTTAGACCTAGACAGTTTTCATACATGTCCCCCTAAATCCTCTGAAACTCCTGCATCTTACGAAACAAGGGACAAAGTGCTGGAAACAGCATGTCTGACACTAACTTGTGCTGTCTTCAGCAAAGGGGGTATAACCTATGTGACAGGTTAAAGGGGATTGAATGTAATACAAAACTGATATTTTTTAAATATTTTTTGTGTATCAATTTTTTATATTTCTTAACGGACATACAGTTGAAACCAGAAGTTTACATGGACTATATAAAAAGACACATATGCATGTTTTTCCCCACTACCTGACATGAAATCAGAATAAATCTTACCCGTTTTAGGTCAATTAGAATTACCGAAATTATTTCTATTTGCAAAATACCAGAATAATGAGAGAGAATTATTTAAGGCATTTTTATTACTTTCTGCAAAGTCAAAAGTTTGGTAGCATTGCCCTTAAACTGCATGACTTGGGTCAAACATTTCGGATATCCTTCCACAAGCTTCTCACAATAGTTGGTAGGAGTTTTGGCCTTTTCCTCCTGACATAAATAGGTTTAGATGATTTGGAGCAGGTTTTCTAATTAAAAAGCAGAGAAAATCCTGATAGGACTCCTAGAAGAGACAATAGAAATCCTGCTTACCCCACCAACATTCAGTGATTGACAGCTTTCCTTGTATCAATGTATGTACAGAGCAAACTGCCAGTCACTGTATTTGGGCAGGGTAAACAATACTTTCTCCTTTAGGATGGATGAACTTTGCTTTTTACTCATAAATTCAGTTTCAAATTTTATAGACCTATACACCATAGAGCTCAGCTTCCCTCCATCATATCCTGCCCCTATGGTAATGTAAACCGCCTGACTTTAACCACCTGGTTTTAAGGGTATATGAAGCAGGCATCCACCATTAGCAGCCAGGAGTTGCGATAACTCTGATTCTAGCTATTCAACCCCTTAGATGCCACAGTTAACATAACCACAGCATCTAAACCTCTAAGAAGGGCTGTAGCACCCCCTTTCACCTTATTGCCCCCCTTTCCTCGGTGACTACATCTCAGCGTGTTCAGTTGTCATAGCAGCCAGGGGTTTAATGATGGCCCTCAGATCTACCATGATTGTACTCCTATTACATACTCCCATAGGCAAGGTGTAATAGTAGATCAATTAGCTCACAATAAACTGCAGTATGTAAGTACTGTAGTAAATAGTACAAGGGGGACTAAATATTATAGTTAAAAAAGTAACAAAATGGTTTTTTTAAATATTAAAAATTACAAAAGAACCTTTTTCCGTTAACCAATTAACACAATTGGTCCTTATTGCGTCCGTAAAAGTCTGAACTAAAACAAAATCTTGTTATTTATCCTGTATGGTGAATACTGTAAAATACAAAAAAAATTAAAATAAAAAAGTGCCATAAACGGAATAATAAGTAATCAAAAAGACACATATACCCCAAATTTGTACCAATAAAAACTAAAAACACATAAATAAATGAGCCATCATACTGCATCAATGGCAGACCAACAAAAAAAAAGATATAGTGGTAGTGAAAGAAGTATAAGGATAAGGATAACTAGTGAAACCTAATGAAAACCATATAAATTTGGTATTGTTGTAACTGCATTTAACCACAAACTAAAGCGAATGTCAAGGTGAACCACCGCCATAGAAAATTGTGCAATTGCATTCCACCCCACAAACAATTTCTTACTACATTATATGATGATTTATATAAAACACAACTTGTTCCACAAAAACTAAGCCCTCAGTCAGCTATGTCAACAAAAAAAAGTAAAAAGTTATGGCTCTTGGAGGATGCAGATAAAAAAAATTAAAAAAGAAAATCTGAAAATAGCTGTTTTTTTGAGGGGTTAAATAGTAAATTTTATACACTGTAGTATCTATGTAATGTGTATATTTTGTACAATGCTGTGCACAGTTATAAGTCAAATCCTTTTCACATTAAGAAGGATCAGAGAAGAAGGAGGAAGAAGTACAGAAAAGGTCTCCATTCGATATGCTATTTAGTCACCTACAAAGGAAGAAGTCAGATAAAGAAAAGAGTGATATATTCCAAGTAAAGAGATTATTCAAGGCATTCGATAAAGAGACTACAAAGACAACAGATGGGAAGGAGGAAGAAGTCTCAGATAACAAGCCTGTAGCTGAGGATTTGGGGGACAATAAAAAAGGAAATGGAGAGACCACTGTAGAAGGTCAGTAAAACATGTTTTTCTATCTATCTCGTATCTATCTATCCATTTTCTTTCTTTCTTTCTTTCTATCTTTCTTTCTTTCTATCTATCTATCTATCTATCTTTCTGTCTCAAACACAATATTGCATCAGAAACCTTTGACATCATTGTAAGTTAAAGTGTTGCAACAATGCCGCCATGTTCTTTTATATGACCTGTCAGTTAGCTCCAGGGTTGAAAAGTTGAAGGAGTATGCCTAATTCAGTAATTCTCTTCACTAGAACTACTTTAGGGTGTGACTAAATGATGTTCAATATACAGTATAGATTGGTTGCTAGCTATCCTGGCCAGCAAGAGAGTGGGGAGTGGAGGGGGGGTGACAAGTCATTACTGTTAATACATTATTATTATTATTATTATTATTATTTATTTTAAAGCGCCATTGATTCCAGGGCGCTGTACATTCGAGGGGGTTACATACATTACATAAGTCAAACGAGTACAGTGATAAGGGATAATGACAATTGGCACGACAGAGGGAGAAAGGACCCTACCCGCGAGGGCTTACAATCTACAAGGAGGGGGAAAGAGACAGGAGGTGAGGGGCAGACATGTCTGTGGAGGAAGTAGTGACAAGTTTAGTGAAGGTAACTGTAACTACCAGAGGCTTAAAAAAAATTACATCTGGCGCATCTTGTAACCGCATATCTGATTTGGGTCATTGGAGTGTGAGGCCTCATGCTATTTGCATGGAGAGCTGTGTATGCAATCTGTGTACTGAAATATAAAAAATAAAATTGTGCCACACTCCATTGCATACCATATGTGTGCTGATTTTCTTCCATAGAAGGCACTGTAACATTCTATCCATTGTATATGGATCCCTATTAAAGCTTCCACATGGATACCATTTCCTTTAAACTACTGCCAATCTGAACTGGTTTTGAACCAGGAATTATTTCAGAAATCATATGGTACCTGTAGAAAATGTAATACCGAATTCATATGGTAATAAATTATTATTTATTTTTGAGCGCCCTTGGTTCCAGGACTGTACATTCAGGTTTCATACATAACATAGGTCAAACAAGTACAAAGGTGACAAATTAATAACTAACAACTGGTACAGGAGGAGAGAGGTCCCTGCCCGTGAGGGTTTACACTCTAAAATGAAGGTGGGAAGAGACAGAAGGTGAGGGGCAGACATGTTTGTGGAGGGTGTAGTGACAGCAGGGTCTGAGGTGTTGGGGCAGTGAGTTCCAGAGTATGGGGGAAGCACGGGAGAAGTCTTGGAGACGGTTATTTGAGGAGAGCAGAGAAGAAGATCCTGTGAGGAGCGGAGGTTGCATGAGGGGAGCTATCTGGAGATTAAGGCAGATATGTATGGAGGGGAATGGTTATGGAGAGGCTTGTAGGCCAAGGTTCAAATTGAATTGGATTCCTGGCAAGGGAAAAGCCGTAAAGGGGATAGGAGGGAGAATCGGGAGAGGGGGTAATCAAGGGCCCCAGATTTAAGGGAGGGATTGGGGGGGGAGCGAGAGTGCAGCGGGGAGGCCACGGGAAAGGGATTTTCTAGTCTAACCGTGGATGCGGGCATGGACCACTTTTTTTGTGCTTTCGAATTTAGGAAAAGGGGATACGGGGGATATTTTTCGGGTAGGCGCGGCAAGGTGAGGTTTGGGTTGTGCGTTTAAAGGGACAAAATTTGGAGTAAGGTTATCCCAAGGCAGCGGATTGGGAGCTGGTGAGAGAGTGCAGCCATTGACTGTACTTATTATTTTCACACTGATAAGTATAGTATATATTTTGAAAAAAAAAGTAACAATTTGGGAATGATTTCCAAAAGTACTATCAAAACCAAGTAAAAAAAAAATGGGCAATACCTTTTAGAGGCTAACTAGTTATTTGATAGGGTTTTCCCAGGGGACTAGCCCCCTTTTCAACTGATTTTTATTCAAAAAACTGAAAATACACGATTTTTTTATACACAAAAGACTGGATTTCAAAGGATTTTTAGAATTCTTAAAAAAAACAAAATGCAATATAAGTAAATAGCTCTCTTAAGTACCCTCTAAAAGGTATCGCCTTTTTTCTTATTTTCAAACTACTTTCTAGGTAACCGGTACAACAATTATACAATATGCAAACCAAAGCAAAAGGAGGCTAAAACCATTAAAAAAGTATTGAAAATTAGTAAGACATAATCAACATTATTTTTTTCAAAAACAAGAAAGGATGACAACAACATGATCCAGGCTAGATAAATATAGTAGCAGGGTTAAGTTGGGCACTTATTTCCTTGCAGACTAGACTCAAAACGAGAAAGTATATCGTAATAAATAGTTTTTGAGGTTTTTTATCGAAAAAGTTGAAATCGGAAGGTTTTTTATGGTATGAAATTTCCAATCACAAAATTAAGGGTTTAAAAATCTGTGATCTTTTTTAAGATCGCCCTTTTCGTCGCCCTGTTTTTGGGGGCCAGCAAACAATTACAGAATAGACGGGGAGAGTGTGTGCACTCATGACTGGGTGGGGTTGGTTGCATTGGCGGGAAAAAATCACATCCCTGTTTACTAAAACACGTTTCCTGTTTCCCCTCGTGTCTCTCATGTCCATGGGGAGGGGCCCTGTTTTCTGCCTGTGGCCAAAAGCTCAGCAAAATTATCTATTTCTGCACAGAAAAACCTCTCTTTTAGCTGTGACCCTTTCCAATTTGTTCATTAGGGTTTTGAACTTTTTATGTATTGCAAAAATTTTTTAAAAGCAAATTACCACTGTAAATTAACGGCGGTGGAGCGGGGGGGGGCCCCCGCGGTGAACACAGAAAGCTCTATTTTAAAGAACACGGGATAAATTCACCAAACTTAGTGTAACATTGTAGGGAATATCTTTTTTTAACAGTTTGTATTAAATATTTCGGGAATTGGGCCCCCTGAACTTATTTGGATAAACACTTTTTTAGTAACGGCATCTTTTTTTATTTCAAAACTCCACTTTTATTAGTAAAACATTTCAGATGGGTTTAATTTTTACCCTTTTCCCCGTGACTGTTTTTTATTTTCCACCTTGCAAAAATTAAAAACCAGCAATTTGTGTCGCACAGGTTGTTTGTTCCCAAAAAAATACCGGTATCAACGAAAACATCACAGTTAGGGTTTTTTTTTTGATTTTTTGCGCACTCAGCACTTTTCATTAGAGCATCACGTAAATCTTAAAACAGAAATTTTCTATATTCACCACGGGTGAATTGAAAGTCAAAAAATCCCGTTTATTATATCAAAACATAACAGTTGCGTGTTTTTGATTTTTTGCCCCCGCACTGTTCATTGAGCAGCTCACGTAAATTTTAAAAAGAAATTTCTATATTCCCCACAGGTGAATTAAAAGGTGCAAAAAATACAGTTTATTAATCAAAACATAACTTACGTTTTTTTGACTTTTGCGCCCCCCGCACGGGTTCATTGACCACATTACGTAAATTTTAAAAAACAGAAATTCTTATTACTCCGGAATTGAAAGGTGCAAAAAATACAGTTTATTTATCAAAAATAACTTATTGTTTTTTGACTTTTGCCACCCAGCACTGCCCCTTGACGCGCTCTACTAAACCTTAAAACACAATTCTATATCACCACAGGTGAATTAAAAGGGTGAAAAAAAAATACAGTTTTTAAATCAAAAAAACAGTTACGTTTTTTTTTACTTTTGCGCACTCAGCACTGTTCATTGACGCGCATCTACGTAAATCTTAAAAACAGAAATTCATATTCACCACAAATTGAAAGGTGAAAAAAAAACCCGTTTTTTAACCCAAAAGATAAAAATCTGTTTTTTGGATTTTTGCCCCGTCCAAAATTGTTGATAGACACCTGCAGTTAAATTTAAAATCCAGCTTTTTTGTTTTGATTAGGGGATTTAGAATACTTTGTTTTGCCGTTTTTAATAAAGATTTTCCCAAAATTTTTTTCATCCCTTCTCAAATTTTTATATTTCTGAATGGACAAAAGGCAGGGGTTTAAGGGGGCAAGGGGGGGTAGCACAGGGATAGAGGTACGAGAGAAGGTGCTTTTCCCAGTGCGGCGACAACAGCATGCCAGCGGATCGCAGTTGCAGGCCCGTCAGGCCGTCATCGCGGGGTCAGGGCCCTGTAAATCAAGAAGAACATCGTGCCAATCTGTCCTAGGGTTTTAATGCACCTATCTAGCATCTTACCTCCTCGTCCTCGCACCCGGGCCCAAATGCGTCATCAGATCATCAGCATCCTCCAACTGAAGCACCCAAATGTAACTCGTGTACCCCCACTGGGGATAATCCATTGTCGAAGACCTCTTTGAGAAAAAATGCGTTGGGGTCAAAAGGGGCAGTTAAAAGTCAAGAGGATGATTTGTCTGCTCAAAACCCCAGTTATGATGCCACAGGGGAGGTAAGGAAACCGGTCAATCGGCGAAAATCCGGGCGTGGGAAACCCTTGCAGTGCCCTTGTTGTAGCCCCCCTTCGGGTGCAGAAAGTCGGACGCCAAATTTCCCTGTGTTGTAAATTGATGATGACTTGCGGATCCATCCGGGTTTTTTCCGCAGAATTGCTTCGAGCGCTTCTCATGGATAGGAGGAAGACGATGGGGTAGTGTCAATAGGGGGTCCCGCACAAAAAGGGGAGGGCGGTCGCAAAATCCCTGATAGGGTTTCCCCCCAGCCACGGTCGCGCAAACCCCCGCTCCTCGCTTATCCCGTCAAAAAGGTCCAACCTCTCAACCCGGGGTTCTTTGGCAAGCCCGTTTTCCCCCCAGCGTTCATATGCCGCCTTTCCCGTAAACGCAAAAGTAGGGGCAAAACCCTTAAGGGGGTTAACCCCACCCCCAACTGTCTGTCACATGCAGGAATGCATGATTGAAATGGGGGGAAACATTTGGGCCCAAAAAAAGGCCAACCGACGCCGAGCCTCCAACCCGTACACCCCCTGTTCCCCCTCCCCTCCTCCGCCCCCCCAAGCGTTCCCTCCTCCCCATGTCTCTCAGAGTCATGTCGGGGAAAAGCCTCCCTTCACCCCCAAACCGTCGCCCAGTACCACCACACCCCCAAGCCCCCCTACTCCTTCTCCCCCCGCCAGTTTGACGACCTGCACGCCTCAGGGGCCAGTCTAGCAGCCAGCCTTCTGTTTTCCCGTTTGGAGCAAAAAACACTTTAACCCAAACCATCCAAACCAAAGAAACGCGGCATTCCCAGGTTTTTGGGCCTTTGGGAAATTTTCCCTTTTCCCGTCGGGGGACCAGAGGGGTTTCCGCCCCGTCATGGCCCCGCTTGCCCCCAATACCAATCCCGACAGGCATTTTTTCCCAAAAAGCCGTCCCCCCCTGGCCACCACTGTATCAAAATTTCAAGGGGTTGTCTGCATCTGTGCCGGGAAAATCCATCCACCACCGACACATGGACTAGTAAGCACACCCAAAGGGCCCATATCTCGTGAAGCTCCTGGTGAGCGGGGGGATGTCTCTGGGGTGAGGGTGGCTCTCAGGCTGGGCGCACCTCTTCAAAAACGCAGGGATGGTGCAGGGCTTTTCCCCCCAAGTCCTCTGGTGGCACCCGTGCCCAAGAACCACCCTTTTGAATTAACCCTTAACCTTCACACCTCAACTTCCCTTAAAACCCCAAACCACCTCTTACAAACCCCTTTCCACAAATTTCATAACCAAATTTCTCTCCCCCAAACTCACCTCCCTTCCTCACACCCCCCCAAAAAAACCCCCAAAATTTTCCCCTCTCCCCCGGTCGGATGCCTGCTGAAGAAGGCTCGGGGTCTAGTTCCACTTCCGCCGTTCGCACCCTGTTTTCCCCGCCTGGCTGCGTTGCACGCAGTCGACCTCCCCCTCAACCGTCTCATTGTTGAGTGGCAAACCGGAAATTCCCCCCTCCACAGCTCCACGTTTGTGGCAGCAGCGAATGCCATTACGCATACGAAGTGCACGGGCCTGAAAAAGCACGGGGGGACCTCGGGTGTTAAACCACCAAGGGGGTGGAGGCAGTGAAAGAGCTCTGAAAAACCATCCTTCCATTTTTTGAAGAAGCCACCAAAAGGGTCAGTCGGCAATGCCCTTGTCAGCATAGCATTGGGTGTTTATTCTGGAACGATTTTTGGACACTCTAAAACAACAGGTCCTCCCGCGACGGAGGAGTAACGGACCAATGGGGACCGGAGCCTTTTCTCTCCGTCAAATCCACAAGGGCCCCACATTTTCACAATTTCATCGGTCTTCATTAGGCAGTGGTCGGGTCCAAGCTAGTGCAAGGGGGCGCACACTCTCGGGGCATCATCCAGGGGTCAGGGCTTTTTACTGTCTGGAGGCAGGAGGAGGAGGGGGGGGAAGAGGTATTCCCAGACACCGATGTTACCGCGTCCCTGCCCTTGGAAAGAGGTTGGGGGCGAATTTTTGGCGGGGAGAGAGAGGAAGATCAGTTTCTAGTGCCCCTCGACCCAAGGCTTTGGGGAAAACAAGGCTCCATTTTCCCCATGAGTGCTTTGGATTCTCCCCTTTCCTCCAACAGGTCCTCGCATTAAGGCCTCAAAAAAAAAACAGTTACTGGGTGGCCACCCTCCTGGGTCCCCCGGGACAAAACAAAAATCAGCACTTTTCTTTCCCCCACCCAAATAGAGGTAAAATCGGAAAAGGGGACCTTTCTATTGATCAACGGAACATCTGTTTCGTCTGCTTTAGTTCCCCCAAAAATTCCGGGGAACAAAATCGCGACGGCAGCAGTAGATGCCAAATAGGCGAGGGCACAGAGGGAAGGGGGGCGAAGCCAATGGTGACCTCTGCAATCTTTGTTTACCACCTCACCAACGTGCAATGAGGGGACCAAACCAAAACACAAGATGCTTAAGACATGGGGCACGACATCTGTGTTCAACACCATGTTTTTTTCATGTGTTTTCCCGGGCCCCCAAAAGACTTTGGGTATCCCAAAAAGGACGAATGGCCCAGCTGGGCCCCACGCCCTAAGGGGTTGTCCTCCCAGCAGCCAGCTCATATTGACGGACCTTCAGCACACTGGGGAGTCATTACAGGGCAAACGCCCCCGGCTTTCCACGATAATGTGGATCGTTTGACTTTCATCAAGATGAATCAGGGATGGATCTCTGATGATGTTTTGGGCCCCAATTGCCGAGGTCACCGATTAGTTGCCCGTCTATTCACATTCCTTTTAAAAAAAATGGTCCCTTAAAACTTTTTTTAAAAAACTTTTACCAATTTTTATTCTCTTTTTTCCAACATTTTTATTTTCTTTTTCTTAAACTTAAAACACAATTTTTCATACAACACCTATCCATTACCATTTATCTAAAAAACCAATTTATTTTTTTTATCTTTCTTTTTAAAAAAAAAAAATTCCACAAAATTTTTTTAAATGGGATTTCTCCCTCACAATTTTTAATGTGGCTTTAGAAGTCAATTTTTAATTTTTTGGGGGCTGTACTGTGGTTAAAAACCCTAATTGGTTTTGAAAAAGAAATGTGGCTTCTAAGTGGGGTTTCTCCCTCACAAATTTTTAACATGGTGAAATCATTTTTATAAATTTTTTGGGTCATGCGCTTTGAAAATGCAGCAATACTTTTCAGTCCTTTATAAAAAAATGTTGTTTCTAAACAGACATTTTTTCTTTACAATTTCCAAAAATGGCCAAGGTCGCTTTTTTAATTTTTTGGGGGGATTTTGCTGTGACATGCAGCTAAAAACAGGTCCTATTCAAAAAATGTTTTCTAACAGACATTTTTTCTTTACAATTTTACCAAAGTGCTCAAGGGTCAGCTTTAATTTTTTGGGGGTTTTCTGTACAGCAGCTTACACAGGTCCTTTTCTAAAAAAAGTTTTTTCTAACAAGACATTTGTTTCACAAATTGTCAAGAGTGCTCAAGGGTGATGGGTGCTGTCAGAAACAGGAATAGGTGGACCTGTTAATGGACAATATTGCAAAATGACTTGTTTTTTTCAAGATCTTAACATTATCTCCCTGTATTGAGACAACCCATTTAATACAATGAAAAAAAGAAACAAAATGGTGGGGTTCCATCCTATTTTAAAATGTGTTTTTTAGGGAAATTTAAAATACTAAAAAACTTGCATGTACAAAATAGCTGTTAAAAAAATTCCCCTGAATTGACAAGGGGGGTACAGGAAAACTTGACCAGATTGGTTATTCAGAGGACATGGGTATGGGGCAGACAGAGAAAAAGTACAAGACCCTTTTCCTCCAGCCTTATAAAATGAAAAAAGAATGCCAAAATAAAGGGGACCTGGGTAACAGGAGCGTTAACCCCCCAGTATTTCCAAGTGAAGTCAATTGGGCCACACTCATAGGAGGGAAGCCTACCCAGGATTGACTGTGTATAAGGAAGGCGGGGTTCTCACACTTCCCTTCGCACTCTGCTTAGCAGCGTTTGGTTCTGCGCATCAGGGGATTTTTTAACCTGAGTGTTAATAATGACGGGCGCCACCTGGGTTTTCAAAACCCCACCCCTGAAATCCGCCCCGGTCATGCTGTCCCAGGACAGGGATGTCAATTCCATTTAAAAAAAAATGGGGGTTAAAGACCCTTTTTCCGGCACTTTTTTAATGTGGGGGGCATGCAGGTTTGGGGGTCAGCGGGCCCAGGGCGGGATATCAATGCCATGAAAATAAAATGGTGGTTGAAAAACTCCTTTTTCCCGGACTTTTTAAAGTGGGGGTCAAAGCAGGTTTGGGTCATGCTGTGCCCAGGCAGGTTGTCAAGTCCATGAAACTAAAAAAGGGGGTTTAAAGACTCCTTTTTCCCGGGACTTTTTAAAATGTGGGGGTCATGCAGGTTTGGGGGCTCGCTGTGGCCCGGGCAGGATAGTCAATGTCCAGTTCAATAAAATGGGGGTTGAAAAAATCCTTTTTCCGGACTTTTTTTAAAAGTGGGGTCATGCAGGGTTTGGGGGTCATGCTGTGGGCCCAGGAAGGGAAAATCAATTCCTTTAAACTAAAATGGTGGGTTTAAAGACTTTTTTTTTTTTTTCCCGGCACTTTTTTAAAAGTGGGGGTCATGCAGGTTTGGGGGCCCTGCTGTGGCCCAGGACAGGGTTAGTAATTCCATGAAACTAAAAAAGGGGGTTGAAAGACCCTTTTTTCCGGACTTTTTAAATGTGGGGGCAGCATTTGGGGGTCATGCTGTGGCCCAGGACAGGTATATCAATGTCCCTGAAACTAAAATGGGGGTTGAAAGACTCCTTTTTTTCGGCACTTTTTAAACGGGGGGATGCAGGTTTTGGGGGTCATGCTGCGTTTTCCCGGACAGGGGTATTCAATGTCCCGTTCAAGTAAATGATGGTTCAAAACATACTGCCCTTTGGCACTTTTTAATTTTTTGGGGGGATGCAGGTTTAAGGTCGGCTGTGGTACAAGGGCAGGGGGAAATAAATGGTCTGTGACTTTTTTTCTGTGACTTTTTTAAAACCCAAGTGTGTTTCCTAAGATTAGGACGTATCCTTGACTGTTGTGGATGTTAATTTCACTTCTCCCCCTTGTTTGGGTGTAAAAGAATGTTGTTGCCTCCCATAGACTTTAATGGGGCATCGCGCTAATCGATTTCCACTATCGAAAACCTTTCGATAGGGCCACTACGACTATGATCGATCCGATACCAAGCAATCGCTCAACATTGTAATAAATCAAAAAAGGTAGGAGAACATAACTAAAGGGAAAAATTACACAAAACCTTACCCAAAGTAAAGGGGTCCACAAAATCACACCTGGACCCACACCCCTCAAAGGTTCCCCTTTTCAAAATGTTATATGAAACTTGTATGAAAGTACAGCGAACTCATATGGTAATAAATAAATACTATACTTATTATTTTCAAAATAATAAGTATAGTAAATATTTTGAAACTATTTGGAAGGACTATGCTTAAAGGGGTTGTCCACCATTGATAAATTTTCCTCAGTTTTTCTTGGTTTTATTGGTTCGGGCGTGTTTACTGGATTCTACAAGGGTGCAGAGAAGCCAGGTCTGTAGCTATAGCGACCATTTTGGAGCTATCAGGAGAGACCAAACAGTCTTGAAGCGACCTTTGGGCGATGAGCTCATAAAAGGCGATACTCAGAAAAGGTAGGACACTATTAATGGGCACATATTCAAAGTGACTTTTTTTGCAAGATCTTTAACATAAAAAACAATCCTTGTAGGAAACAACCCCTTTAATGAAAACATATTGTACCAGTACCATGTATATATAACCCACAATTTTACTAAAAAAAAAAATATTATAATTGCTCGATTAGTAGTTTATTAAATTATTAAAACCTGGATATGAATTTGAGAACATACAGTAGTCTGATTTGAGTTATTGGAGCATGACACATCATGCACAGTACCAAAACCATAATACAATGGTAATATTATCCCACAGAGGTTTCAAAGCATTTTGTAATGTCCTATATTTGTTTGGAGATGTATGAATCTCTATAATGAAATATGAAAATAAAATTATGCCATACTGCATTGCTTGCTATATGTGTGCTGATTTTCTTCCATAGAAGTCACTGTAATGTTGTATCTATGTATATGGATCCATGTAAAACTTTCCTCAATACTGTAAGGGTAGTTCACCGGTGTAATTGCGGACGTATTTCACCCTGCAAACCCATTGCTCCCTGAGGGGCGGAGTGGGGGGGGTGGGGGCGTCAGCCCGTCGGGCCCCCTACATTTTTTCGGCAGTTCCTTTGGGGTAATTGACATGTCACTTATCTCCCCGCTCCCGATTGTGCGACAGGGAAGGGGGAGTAAAAGCCTAGTTCTCTATAAACTGTGGGTTACCGTAAAGATGGGGTGTATTTACCCCATATTTAGCGCATACGGGGCAAATTTCGGGGGGGATATGTCCAATAATTGCAGTATGAACAAACCTAAGGTGGCTGGTTTGAAAATGGAAAATCTTTCGGGAAATCTATATAACGTACAAAAATTTATAAAACTTACATGGAATTACAGTAAATTCATGTGATAATAAATAAATCTGATAAAAAGGAAGACGCTATACAGAACATACACAATTTTTTTCTATGGTCATCTGCAAGAGGCATTTTTACATGTACTACCTGGATTACTGCTGTGATTATTTCTGTAAGAAACAATTCAATAGGGATATTTATGTTGTCTATAATATGTTGTATTATGCAGATGATGAACTGGATTCAGATACATCTGGATGGTGGAAGGTGAAACAGTTTATGGAGAAGTTTGGTAAAAAGGCAGAAATTCAGTTTATAAATCTGAATAACTGTGGTCTGACAGCTTCTGGCATAGAAGAGCTTGGTAAGTAAAACTAAGTTTACTGCAGTAAAGATCTGATATTTCAGCTGACCAGTTAATAGTACTGTATTACATTTCATCCTATTAAGCTACACTGCATACAAGTTTTACCGTACAAAGGATCATTTAATGTTTTGTGCTTCAACATAATAGAAACAGCACCAATTAGGCCATTGCTGTTCTGCAGCTTTTTTGACTTTAGGTTTATGTGCACAGGCATATTACTATTATGGCTATTATATTACTATTATTATGGCTTACATAGAGGCGATTGAGTCCTCTACTTTACCTCTGTATGCCTCTAATTTCACATGGATGCATATAGAGTTTGTTTTCTGTAGGACCTTGTATAACATAGTAACATGACCCATTGGACTCCGTACATTCAGAGGTATTTTCCCCTATAAGCATTTCTTATAAGGGTGAGCATCTCATTCCTCAGTTCAGCAGTGTACTGATGCTGTATGGCTCTGCACTAAATAAACTCCATGTAGAGCGGTCTGCAATATAGATAAGCCTTACAATAAGAACTTGAAGCATTATTACTGTTCCCACGACGGGTAGATTGGCAGGAAACCTCAACGGTCTAAAAGTTGACTAAAGTGTCACAACACAGCTGTATTGATAGCACATATTGTGCAAATCAAAAGGTCTTTAATATGGCTAGACCTACCTTAAAGGGGTTGTCTCGCTACAAAGATTAGCTTTCAACATTTTGGGAACACTAAATAAAGATGTTTTCCAAATATATATTTTTTTTGTTAAGGAGCTACAAGTGATTTTATTACCTTCTGTGCTCTCTCTGGTTCCCCAAGTGACCAACCTGTGCACTCCCCCCCCCCTGCTGTTTGTTCTATCTGATAGCAGGGAGTGATGTCATCACACAGGTGGCAGCACAGAACTCCAGACAGTGAGAGCTTGTTTGTTATCTGATCTTTCAGACAAAAGCCAGTAATCACTGCTGTTTACTTTACCTCAGAAGCTTCCCTGGTCCTGACAGCATGAGATTTATCTAATTAGCAGGGGTCTAAATACACGGAGCTCATATGCTAATTACAGACAGCTTGACCAGGAAGTGACAGAGCAAAGCAGCATTATTTCATTCATGCATCCTATGCAACTTTAAAGTGGTTTTCCCATCTCAGACATTTATGGCAGATCAGTAGGATAGGTCCTTCTGGGACCTGCACCTATCTCAAGAACAGACCCCCAAAACTCCCCATTCAGAGAATTGACTGCACTTGCTCCTGGATCCTACACCTATTAGACATTTATAGCATATCATATTGATATGCCATATAAGTCTGAGATGAAAAAAAACCCCTTTAATAATTGCTTGTTTTATAATTTTATTTACATGTTGCTTTACCATTGAACAATATTGAGTAACTTTACTAATACGTTACATTACATATAACAAATTCAAGCTAAAAGCCATTTTATGTGTTATTTACACATTAAGCTATTTATTGGTCGGGTTACTTTACAAGATTACTTTGTGCCAAAATTTTTATTTGGTTTTTTGAAGCACAATGTTGCATTTTAATCTCTTTTGCCCAACCCAGCTAATGATAAGCCACGCCCCTTTTCAAGCAAAGGGTGTGGCTTAGTGTTAGGTAGGTGTATAAAACACATCATAAATATGGGACAAGGGATATACACCAGTTTTTTTTGGAAATTGAGGCAGAAATCTGGCACATTTGGAAAGCATATTTGCCCCATTGTCCTCAAATTATTTTTCTCAGCTAAAATAACCATAGTATGTAAATAGGTCAATAGGATGTGTCAAACAGTAAATATATGATCAGTATGGATCTAAATACTAAACTATCAGACACCAACCAGATATCTTATTAATTAGCCATAAATGTTTCTAGTAGGAAAACTTCTTTAATGGGATTCAACGATAGACATAGTTATGGTAAAGTAGATATAGTAAATCTGAGAATCCTTCACACATGGTTATGGTAAAATAGAAATGGTAAGTTTCTGCAGAATACTTCACACATCATTATGACAAAATAAAATAGAATACTTCAGAAATATTTGGTAAATATCGGATTTTCTTAACATCTATTTGAAAAATAGGTGACAGGCAGCTTGATACAACCTATAAGAAGTGGCAAAAGATTTAAGGATTCTTAAAAAGAAAAGCAGGTCAACAATGATTTGTTTAGACCATAGGTTTTCCAACTCAAGCCCCAAAGGCCGAATCTGGCCCACCACACTCTTTAATATCGCTCCTGAGAGCTTAGACAAAGATGGTCTGCAACTTACAGGTGGTGGCGCAGCTCTGACAGCCCTACCAACACATCTAGCCACCCTCCAATGGCTCTTTGAGGGCAACCACAATGCTGTCTTGGGCCACATGGAAAATGAGTTTGACACCCCTGGTTTAGACCATGTTATCTGTTATCATAACCAAGTAAACCTTCTACAACAAATTTCATTCCTAACAGTTCTATACCTTTATCTTCTTTTAGGTTCATTGATGTCATTTTTACCAGATGCTGAAGAAATTGATCTCTCTTGGAATGAGTTGGTTGGTGGATCTATGATGTTGTTGACCCCACACTTCTGTCACGTCAGTAGTTTAAGAATACTGAGCTTAAGTAACTGTGGCCTGAAAGCTGATGATGCTGCTGCATTAGGTATGGTCTTCTGGTGGTGGGCATAATCAACCAGTTATTTTTGCAATTTAGTATTTGGATCCCTTGATTAAATGTTATGCAGTTTCCACGGCTTAATCTTTTGACCATGTTAGCTCACTTTATACAGTTGCAGAAGATTATTTGCTCAAATCATTACACCTTCTATAAAAATAGAAAAGAAATAGTAATTTATAGCATTATGAAAAGTTACACAATTTTCCAATATAACTTGTTTATCAATTTTCAAGATCTCGGCTTACAGTCACCCAAAAGGAACCTTAGTTTTTTACTTCTGTAGGATACAAATTTCTCTTAATTGTGTGATGGTCAAAAAGATTGTTAATTACTTAGAGAACAATAATCAGAGCTATATCTTCTGCTATGCTCCAGAAGTAAACATCTAAAGAGAATGAGAGAACCCTGTCTTTTCCCTCAAGCGCTTTTCTTCTCCACTGCCTTATGTCCTGGTAATGGGCATAACTATAGCAAAGCAGCCATAGTGTCTGCTATGGGATTGAAGGGGCCTCACTCAGGTAAAAGTACAATGTTCCTTTTTGTAGACAACAAGTAGTTGGTGGCTTTCTGCTATATGGCCCTATTATTTGGGTTCCTTGACATAGGACGGTTATTATTTATACCTTTAATTATTGCTACTTTTTGCTGCTGTTTTAATGTTATAAGGTGATGGGTGCTATGGAGCCCTGCGAATTCTAGTTATGCCCCTGGTCCTGGTACACTGTTAGGGACAGTAAAGTCTGGTACCCACTTTATTTGTACTGACCACAGTCAGTTAACTCACTGTGTTGTGGTTTTCACAGTGCTTGTTTTTTGCTGCACGGTGTTTCTGTGTGGAGTACTCTGCTGCCTGCAGAGATGCTGGGGCTGTGAAGGAGTTGGAAGGGTTAAGTGTTGAGGTGCCTCCTTTCTCTCTGTAAGCTCCTCTTATCAATCGTCCCGCTATGCCTTATCATTTGTCTGAGTGTAGTATAATGGCAGCTTCTGCATTCTTCCTTTTTTCCACTGTACACTGCCTAGTCGTTACTCGCGGGCCAAATATAATTACATTGTGGGCCAGATTAGGCCTGAGTTTGATACCGCTGATCTATAGAATTATCCCCTACAGCTATCCCTTAGCGGGGTAACCGCCATGAAATGAACGACCCTGCAGTCTATCCCTGAAAGACCATGAAAAAACCCTAAATATTCAAATGTCATTTGGACATAATATATTACTTTTTTTATATACTTATGGCTGGTTAATAGATGTTTGCATTATAGTGATACATTTTAATGATTAAATTAAGGGATATATATTTAGGGGCTATCTAGAATTGGCCTCCATTCAGATTGGAAACTTGGCTGTGCTTGTACTGTTAATCTCTATTTATTTCAGTGGGCATTCCAAAATAGAGGTGGGACCCAAACCTATCAGACATTTATGGCACAGTATATCGAAATGCCATAAATGTCTGAGATAGTAAAATCACTTTAATCAACTAATTATATTGTTCCAGTATCCGGAACACAAGTATTTAAACATTATAATATGGAAGAACATTTACAAAGAATCCAGCAATATGTCTTTTTAATCTGTGCCACGGTTCCATGTAGATTGTACAATACTTTCTATGTTACTTAATCCATGTGTGTGGCTATGACTACCTGTCTAGTCGAATCGTTAGCCTAATGCATGTCTAAATGACAGCAATATTAATTTCTTATGAGAATACAGACACCAGAGGCAGAATCCTTATTGCCGTGCTCTCCCTATACATATGTTTACATTCAAGGTGTGGGAGATACATCATTTTCATTACTCAGAATATTCAACTCGTTCCAATCACCTCCCTTAAAATAAATATATGAATGGATTGCTGGAGCTGTATTATACTTCTCAATTTACTTTGACTGGAGATATATTGTATATGATGAAACACAGATCATTGAATATATAAAAAAAAATTATGAGAATTAAATTTGTTGAGAAAAACTTTCCTCAAGCTTTACTCACCTGGCCTGGACATTGCAATTTTCTTTTGTTTTTCATCTTCATATTTCACATTTCAAAAGCGCAAATTTTTTTTTTTCTGTCAACGTAGCTTTATGGGGCTTGTTTTTTGTGAGAAAAGTTTTATTTTAATAAAACCATTTTAAGGTTCACATCAAATAACTTTTTTAATTTTTTGGGTGAAGAAATGATAGAAAACAGCAGCAATTCCACCATTTGTTTTGGGTTTTATTATTATATTGTTTACTGGTACAGTAGAAATAACACAATGGGGCACATTTATCAAGGCAGTTGTCCCATAATTCTGCTTTACATCACATTTACTATGTGTTTTAGACAGTTTCCAGACACTTCTACGCCTTCCGACAAAGGGTGTGCGCCTTCATGGGAAAGGGGTGTGTCTTCATGAAAATGGGCGTGGCTTAGTGTATACCCAAAAATGTGGCAACATTTAGCCGCATTTAGTGGCATAAAGTAAGCCATCTTAAGGATAGTAGCTATAAAGTTAGGCTAGACAGTTTTAATCTGCGCCAGTTTTATCAACACTATTGATAAATGTGCCCCAATGACTTTTTAATGTGGGTTTTTATAATTACAATATTGCCAAATGTATACATGTTTTGGGTATATCTACTTTTGTACAATAAAAACACTTTTTTTTTTTGCTGTGTTTAGAGACTCATAACATTTTCATCTTTGTGATGGCTTTTTTGCAGAATGACTTTTTCATTGCTACAGCATTAATGATTTTGGCATTGTTTTTTTTTTTCAAACATAGTTCACTGTGTGAGATAAATATTGTGCAAAATAATTTTAACAAACTATTTTGTTGTATTGTATAGGTCATTATTCGTCATTTTAGGGAAACATTATATAGTTTAAACCAGAAGTTTACATATAAAAAGACACATATGTATGTTTTTCTCACTATCTGACATGAAATCAGAATAAACCTTATCAGTTTTAGATCAATTAGGATTACCAAAATTATTTATATTTGCTAAATTCTAGAATAATGAGAGAGAGTATTTATTAAATGATTTTTATTACTTTCTGCAAAGTCAAAAGTTTACATACACTAGGATTACTATGCCTTTAAACAATTTGGGATAGCCCATATGATGATATCATGTCCTTGAAAGCTTCTGATTTAACATCAGAGTTAGAGACACACCTGTGGATGTATTTTAGTGCACACCGGAAACACACTGCTTCTGTGTGTAACATCATGGGAAAGTCTAAAAAAAAATCAGCCAAAATATCAGGAAGAGTATTGTGGACTTTCACAAGTCTGGATCATCCTTGGGTGCAATTTCCAGATACCTAAAGGTGCCTCGTTTATCTGTACAAACAATTATACGCAAGTACAAACAAAATGGGAATGTCCAGACATCATGCCGCTCAGGAAGGAGACGGGTTCTGTGTCTCAGAGATGAACGTGCTTTGGTCCGACACGTGCATATCAACCCAAGAACAAAAGACCTTCTGAAGATGCTGACAGAAGCTGGTAAAATTGTGCCATTATCCACAGTGAAACGAGTACTGTATCAACATGGGCTGAAAGGCCGCTCTGCCAGGAAGAAGCCATTACTCCAAAAGAAACAAATAAAAGCCAGATTCATGTTTGCAAATGCACACAGAAACAAAGACCTACATTTTTGGAGACATGTCCTGTGCTCTGACGAAAATAAAATTGTACTGTTTGGCCATAATGACTATTGTTACGTTTGGAGGAAAAGGGAAAAGCTTGGAAGCCTACGAACAGAAAAAACACATACAAAAATGGGACATTACTTACTCAAAAAGCACTACAAGCCTACGAACACCATCCCAACTGTGAAACACGGGAGTGGCAGCATCATGTTGTTGGGTTGTTTTGCTGCAGAAGGGACTTTCTTGAGGAAAGAAGATTATGGTCTAAGACTTTCTTTGTTACCCATAGCAACCAGAGTACCCATAGCAATCAGAGCTCTATATGAAATGAAAGGGGAACTCTGATTGGTTGCTATGGGCAACAAAGAAAGTTGTAGACCTAGGCAATTTTTATACATGTGACCCTAAGTGGCAATACTGAAGCTACATCTCAAGACATCAGCCAGGAAGTTAAAGCTTGGGCGGAAATGCGTCTTCCAAATGGACAAATGACCGAAGAAATACTTCCAAACGGGTTACAAAGGGGCTTAAAGGGGTTTTATCGTTACAAAGATCATGTCTCAGATTATGGGGACAGTAAAAATAAGCACTTTTGAAATTGGGTTGCATTAACCTCTGGACCACTTGGATTAGGCAGATATAAGCATCTCTGTAAATCTGTCTTCTATCTCTGCTGTTGCTGGACAGAACGCCACCCCCCCATGGTCGATTCTCGCACCCTAGACAAACGTCCCGCCTGCACTTGTATAGCTGGCCTGACATTTTCATACAGCCTGTTGGATACGCCCCTAGACAGGAAACGCCCCGGCCGACAGCCCCCTGCGCTGTGATTGGCTGCCGTGCACACTCCTGTTGTTTACTCCCCTCTGAGCTGTTAACAATCGATATTGTGAAACCAATCTGCGCGCTCTATGTAGCAGTCTCCCAGCTTAGGTCAGATGATCCTGGGCAATTAACTTACTCCCGTTATTAAGGGCTTTTTGCCAAGAGGTTGATTAACTCCTCACAGATCCGTCCTTGAAGCTGCTACTTAGGAAAAGAAGGCTTTCTGTTCCTACAGGCCTTAATCGAATGCAAGCCCCCGCCTCCTTATGAACGTCATCACCTGTAGTGTATAACATAAGGATTCATACACTGCATCTGTATACGCACCTTGTATAGTGGCATGCTTAGGTGATTATAACCCAGCAAGACAGAGGTTGGGAGTTCAAGCCCATCAGTATATTTTTTTTTTTTCTTAAAAATTTGTAACACATATGTAAGATATGAAAATATATGTGTAGACATCAATATTTTATTCATATACACACACAAAGCTCCGCGATATAGTGTCCTATCCTGGCTGACACACCAAGCACATCCCAGACATAACGAGATACAATGCATATATTCTGGGATGAGACATGAAATAGGGGAGCTTAATATCTATATAGGGAGCTATATAATCATATAGAGATTGACATATATATATTAGGTCCTCTCACATATGTTAAGAATTTAGGGAAAAAAAAAATATACCCAGGTGAGGTACTAGAACACCAAACCCCTTTGTTGTAAAAGGCTGCGGCGGCTGCTGCGGCTGCTCACCAGCTGCTGCTGCGCACCACCAGCCCAAGTTAGTTACAAGCTGTGCAGGGAGAAATATATTTGTGTGTAGCTCACCTCTAGTGTCGCTCAATGTCCATCTGTGTTAAGCGCTTTGCTTTCAGGTTCCCGTTGTATCCGGATAACCGCGGCTCCCTCGCAATAGTAGCCAACATTACCAAACACGGTAGAAGACTAGCTCGCACTGCAATCAGCGTTGGCACGAAACTTCGGAACGGGTTAACGTGTAATAATGAAAATACTTTATTAGAAAACAATACAATTTTGCAGGCAGTACACATGACGGGTCTAAAACATAGTAAACCTAGCTACGCTTTTCGAGCGCAAGGGCTCTTGTCACAGTCTATAAACCGCGGAAAATCCGCGGTTTAAAAACAAATAAGTAGTCCAATAGGCACGCATCAAGAGGGAGCAATGAAAAACATGGTTAATTTACATAATTAAACAGAATACCAACTTTTAGACATCGAATAAAGAAGGGTAGATAGATTCTAGGAGGTTTTATTTTTTTGTTTTTTTTTCTCTCGGTCTTTTTTCTATCTTTTCCCCTTATTTCTTTCCTTATACTTTTTTAAGACTGTTATAAGAACTTTTTATTTATGAACTCATCAAGAGGGCTAGATGAACATGATGGCAATTTATATAATATACATTTTAAAGCATTGTTGGCATATCAATAAATGTTACCATAAATCAGTTCATAATTACATCGATGAGGCTCTGTACCTTATATAATAAACCAATAAGCCTCTCTATATCTTAATTTGCTAGTCCAACTGCCCCCTCTATATGGCTTGTCTACCTGTTCAATAGCATAAAAAACTAAGTTGGAAACATCCCCATTGTGTATCTCCAGAAAGTGTTTGGCAGCACCTGATATTTGTGTATGTTTACTTCGTATACTGTGTAGATGTTCAGCTATCCTTGTTTTAACTTTCCGTATGGTGCTGCCGACATATTTAACATTACAAGAAGTGCATTCAATTATATACACTGCGTGGTGGGTATCGCAGTTCAAAAATTTCAACATTTTGTACGTGCGTTTATTCATAACATCACTAAATGTATTTGACTTTTTTGCATATTTTGCACAAATTGCAACGAATCCCACCACAAGGAAAAATGCCTTACAGAAAGCCAGGTTTTTTGAGAAGATTCAGGAAAAAAAGACACTAGGGGAAATTTTACACCTAGTGTCTTTGTTTTCTCCTATACACATTTTACCCCTTTTGTCTATGAAGTCCGCAAGGTGTTGTATCCTGTCTTAGAAATAATTTAATTTTTGTAGAAATTTATTATGATGGTATTGAAGTCATGGCAATATTGGGTAGAGAAAACCAATAGTATTGTTTATTTATTCTATTAGTTTTATTACTACTAACTTTCATTTTTATTATACATTATAATTGCTGTTGTGGTTTTTGGTTCTTTATTCTACCTTTTTGCCTCTTTTAAGATGGTCTTATAACCTCTCTGTTTGCAATCTACAATCTATTTTTCTATATCCTCCTTAAGATCTTTGTCCACATACAAGTTCTTTTTACTCTAACATATTCTCCTATGGAATAGCAGTTATAGAATGGGGTAATGACAACTGTTTGCTTTCCAAAATAGTATTGCCAGAATTGGGCTTTCTATACATGGTGGTTTCCACATTACCAGTGACATATCTCCCACAAGCAAAACATCCAAAATGGAAGACTGTTTTTTTATTTCCAAATTCCTGTAAAGTTAAGGTAGAAAGTGGTTATAGTTGGTATAATCCATAAAGGCCTGTATGAGCGCTACATCGTGACCCCAAATAATGAGGTCATCGATGTAGCGCCCATACCACAGTATACAATCCCGAAAGGGGTTATCGCAATTGTAGATAAAGTGGTGCTCCCACCATGCCATTACAAGTTGGCTAGAGACGGCGACGAAGTTGCCCCCATAGGGGCCCCCAGTAGTTGCAAATAATATGTTTCCTGGAATTTAAAATAATTGTGTTTCAATAGATATTCAATTACCAGTAAAATAAACTCATTTACACCTGAAACATAGTTGCTAAAATGTTGTAGAAAATAGGAAACAGCAACCACTGTTAAATCATGGGGTAGGCTGGAATATAAATTCACAACATCACACCCTACCCAAGTGTGTTCCTCACTCCATTCTCTATCTACCTAGCAACTCACTACAGCCATTGGAGTCTTTTATATAAACCCAGGGTAATTCTGGACTATAGGCTGTAAATATTTGTCCAGCCATACATTTAGGCGTTCATTTAGGGAGTTATTACTAGATATGATAGGTCTAAAAGTTGGTGGGAAGTTGTTTTTATGCACCTTAGGTACGCCATACAGTACTGAAACTGCTGGATCCTTCTCTAATAGATAATCAGATTGTTTTTCAGTAATTGCTCCCATAGCCACTCCCTCTTTTAATAACCTCTCTAGTTCTTTTTTGAATGGCTCTGTGGGGTTCTCACTCAATCTACGATATGTTTAATCATCGTTGAGTATATTTTGTATTTGTTTGACGTACAGATTACGGTCTAGCACCACAGTGCCACCCCCCCCCCTTGTCTGCTTTTTTTATGATTAAATTCCTATTGGATTTTAATTCTTTTAATGCTTTTATTTGACTCCAAGTAAGATTATTGTTTTTATATTGATTTCGTTTGTTCTTTTCTTTATAATTCTTTTTTTGTAGAGCTATTAAATCGCGCTCCATAGTATTCTGGAATGCATCTAAGGCAGGTATTCTAGCCTTGATCGGATAAAATCAGGGTTAGGCATGGTATGCTGGATATTCTCCCCAGGAAAATTCTCATGATCCTGTTCACACTCCCTACTTAATTCCTGCAGGTTTTTTAATGTTAGTTGTTCTTGAAAAGATAACTCAATATATTCATTATCTATAGCTTCTTCATTTTGTTTTTGTTCTATATCAACTTTGTCATCTTTATTAACATTAGAGATGGCCGAATTTCTCAAAAATTCGGTTCGGTCACTTCGCCGAAATTTTCCGACAAAATTCGGTCGAGTCCGAATTACATCGCACGAATCACGTTAAAAAACAGCTAATTCCAGCTGATGCCCAGAGCATGCATGGTTCTGTAGAACGTTGCGTGCCATTGCTTAAATATGCAAGGGGCTTGGTTTGGTCTTCATACAAATGTTGTGTTTTAGTATGACACGCACATGACTGCCGCCGCACTTAGATCGCTTCACTATAAAATTTCCCTGGCACTTAAGAGGCAAAACTGAACCAAAAAACTCAGCGGGAATGTTAGCCATGATAAAAGTCATGCCAGCGAAGCTGAAAAAACAAAGCTGAGAGCTCCGTGTGGCAACAAAAGTGATAGAGTGTGGAGGTGAAGGCGGCAGCCCAGCAGCAATTAGGTCGGCAGTGGCACAAATGACATTCTGGAGCGGCAAAACATTAATAGGCCACAGATGTGTAACAATCACACAGTGAGGTTGACAGATGGCAGCAGCAGCATGAGGTTCAGGCAAGTGCACAATGACATTCTGGAGAGCGGAAAACAGTATTAGGGCACAGAGAGGCACGATATCACACAGGTGATGGAGGTCACGGGCGGCAGCAGAATAGGTCAGACAGTGGGCACAATGCATTCTGGAGGTGGCAAAACAGTATTAGCCACAGATTGGCACAATGATACAGTGTGGAGGTCACAGCGCAAGCAGTAGAGGTCAGACCAGTTGGCACAATGACAATATGGAGCGAGAAAAACAGAATTAGGGCACAGAGTGCACAATCACAGCACAGAGAGGAGGTCACTGCGGCAGACAGTATGAGGTCAGACAGTGGGCACAATGGCATACTGGAGGTGGCAAAACAGTATTAGCCACAGAGTGGCACAATGATACATGTAGGTGGTCACGCGGCAGCAGAATGAGGTCATACAGAGGGCAACAAATGACATAAGGAGGCGGAAAAACAGTATTAGGGCACAGAGTGGCACAATCACACAGTGTGAGGTCACGGCGGCAGCAGTATGAGTCAACAGTGCACCAATGGCATTCTGGAGTTGCAAAACAGAGTTTAGTCATCACAGAGTGGCACAATCACTCACTAGTGTGGAGTCACGCCGGCACAGTATGAGGTCAGACAGTGCACAAAGACATTATGGAGGCGGAAAAACCGTATTAGGGCACAGAGTGGCCACAATCACACAGTTGTGGAGGGTCACGGCGGCAGCAGTATAGGTCAGCCAGTGGCACAATGGCATTCAGGAGTGCAAAAACAGTATTTCAGGCCACAGAGTGGCACAATCACACAGTGTGGAGGTCACGAGCGGCAGCAGTATGAGTCAGGCAGTGGCACCATGACATATAATGGAGGCGGCAAAACAGAATAGCCACGAGATGGCCACAATGATACAGTGTGGAGGTCACTGCGGCATCAGTATGGAGGGTCATACATTGGCACAATGACATTATGGAGACGGAAAAACAGTAATAGGCCCACAGATGTGGCACAATGATACGTGGTGGATGGACTCGGCAAAGCACATGTAAATAGGTCAACAAGTGGCACAAGACATTATGGAAGGCGGCAAGACAGTATTAGCCACAGAGTGGGCACAATCACACAGTGTGGAGGTCACGCGGCAGCAGTATGAGTCAGACAGTGGCACAATGGCATTCCAGCGTGCTAAAAACATTATTCAGGCCACAGAGTTGGCACAATCACACAGTGTGTGATGTCACGCGCAGGCAGCAGTATAGGTCAGGCAGTGGCACAATGACATTATGGAGGCGGAAAAACAGTATTAAGCCACAGAGGGGCACAATCACACAGTTGTGGAGTCACGGCGGCAGCAGTATGAGTCAGCGTCAGTGCACAATGACATTATGGAGGCGAAAACAGTATTAAACCACAGAGTGGCACAATTGATAAC